>CM023954.1:1771801-1816995 GCA_013407115.1 Glycine latifolia
AATTACACCCCATTTTTTATTAAGTATAGTTCAATCTTTTCTTTTAAATCTTAAAATTTAAATGATAATAGATTTAAAATATTAATTAAAATATTAAATGTAATTCAAAGTAATTATAATATAATTACTAAAATACACCCCAGTTTTTGATAAATTTATCCATAAAATTGAAAATGGCTAATTACACCCCATTTTTTATTAAGTATAGTTCAATCTTTTCTTTTAAACCTTAAAATTTAAATGATAATAGATTTAAAATATTAAATGTAATTCAAAGTAATTATAATATAAATTACTAAAATACTTATTTTAATATTTGAGGTATATCCGATTGAGGCGTATTTTATGTTAAAACGCTCGAAATTAAGAGAAGTAACTAAAAAAAAAAATAGCATGCAATTCACTAATTGAATAAATAAAAAATTAGAAAACAAGAAATTTTTTAGAGGTTTGAAGATTAAATCGCAATTTTGAGACACTTAGAGGCCTCTTTTGGGAAAAAATTTTGAGCAAGTCTCTTTTGGGACTTGCCTAGGGTTTCTCCTCTGAATTACAATCATTTTGACATATCATACGCCTCAATCGGACATTCCAATCAAAAGTTATGACCATCCGAAGTTTTCGCTCCATCTGTGTATGCCACATGTCGCCATCTGGTGGAGCACGCCTACATTTGGGCGTGACCGGTTCCACCTACATTTGGGCGTGACTGGTTCTGCCTAATTTTGAGCATGACCCAAATACCAGATTGGTAATATGTTTCAAAACAGCACCAAATTCGTAATTTTTTTATTAAAAATATACCATTTGAATTCTTTTGTCCTCATTTCTTTCCATCAAGCCTAACCTGGAACGACGCCGTATACCTAGTTTGGAAACCGGGTAGATATTTTATGCACCTCTATATAAAGAGAGACCGTGCATTTTTGAATTTTGCGAGCTCAAATTCTGGTGGCATTTGGTTTTCGACTTTTCGGTTAAGTTCACTCGCTCGTCTACTTGGTTGGTAGTGTGTGAAGAATCAATATCGCTAAAAATGGAGGACATGGACGAGATCGATGCCGTTCCTCAGGTCCATTTTTCACACAATTTGCCTCAAAATTCAACAAACTTTTTGTTTGTTTCTTCTAATTTACTAGTACTTTTATTAGGAATCAGACAATGGAAAGACACACTGCGTTTAGATTGATAAACTGAAGTTGAAACTTGAACCGAATGTGTCGAAACATTCTGATGCTTCTTGACCGTTACATTTATAGCTTCAAACAAGTAACACTTAAAATATTTGATTCTCTAATGACTTTTAACATTGTTGCTAATTTAGCTAGATTTGCTATAGCAATAGAATTCAAGCTTAGTGTGATCAGTCATCGGTGGTCAGAGGCATGACCTTGTCTGCACCGGTTTATGGTGCTTCTCTCTTGCCAGTTACTAGAAAGGACAAGTTTAGGCAGAACGAGTTTCAATTTCATGACGTGATTTCTTCTAAGGAAGAATGTTGTTTACTATTAGTTGGTATGGTTAAGTTTGTGTTGTGCTACAACAGTAGTGGCAAGTTTTTTGGATTTGTAACGCATTGCAAGCTGATATGGAGGTGATTAGCATAACTGAGAAATGGAGTAGATTAACATCTTGAAAAATTAAAGAGAAAACAGGGGGGAGGGGGATAAGCTTACAAATCTTCTCAAACTTGTGTTGAATAAATCCGCGCAATATCAATGAGTTTTATGTAAGAAGTTTTACCTGTTTCATATTAGAAGTCAACATGTGAAAACATTAAAATGTAAGGCTTATCTGATAAACAAGTTTTATAGCAATGTAATTTAAATTGAATACTCATAGGATGAGGTATCTCACCGATAACATAAATTGAATACCAAGTTTATGGCTACATAATTAACTTTGATTGATATTGAATAATTATTAGCCTAGTGGGAAAAGGCTTTAATTTTTTATTTTTTAAATATTTTATATTAGAGTGATATGTTAATCATATGTTCATATATAATTTCTCGGGAATTATACATTCAAGAGTCCTCAGGTTCAATAGTTAGTTGGCCTTGTAACCTTTTTACTCAAATGTTAGATTTGCTTCACTGCAACCTCAGTCCTTAATTTGAAATTTTGGATTTTATACAGATTTACATGGCTTGCATCCTAAATGGTAATAGGTAAGCTTCTTGTAATAGCTCAAATACCTGTTGCCTAATCTTGCATAAAATTGTTTGGTGCAACAACAAAATGACAGTTCCCTTGCACTGGGAGTGAAATGTGTGAAGAATGATGTTGCAGGAAGGATATTTGAAATTGAGTGGCAAATTGTCTAAGGAACATGGAAAATTAAATATAATGTTTAATGTGCCAATTTTGACTGGCAAAAAATGGTTAGATAATTATAAAAGGTATTTGCAGCTAAATGTGCTGGCTCCAGTTACATGTTTATGTTTTTCACCTTATTTTTATTTACTTCTCTTTTAACGAACAAGAGTGAGTTCTCAAATCATTCTTTACAGAATAGGAGTTTCTTATTATGATTCCACCCTTCGCCAACTTTTTGTACGTGAAGTTTGGGATGATGGTGACAAAGGTTTTCCAGTTATTGACCTGGGTATGATTTCTTTACTTATCATTGTTGAATTTGAGTTCAGTTTTAGGTGGTTGCTCACCTTATTTTTGGTTTCTCTTTCAATGCAAGTTTTCAATATTGTGCTTCGTATAACCCTATTGACTTTAAGATGAATTCTCTTACTAGTTATGAATTCTAGTATATGACTGTCTTTGGCTTCAATAACTGGTGCAGTGAAATATCAAGCAAACCCTTTGGTTATTTACACAAGTACTAAAAGTGAAAAATCCTTCTTGTCTGCTCTGCAACAAAGAGGTAGAGAGCCCATCAAGTGGTTTAGTCATGAAATACTAGTTCTGGGACCCTTGACCTATTGAATTGAAGTTGTGCAGATGGAGTAGCTGAGTCTCCGATAGTAAAGCTTGTGAAAAGTTCAATAGTCAGCTATGAGCAAGCATGACATAGGTATTGAATCTGCTAAGATCTTAAAGAGATTTTTAAGTCAAGTGTTTGTAGTGTACTTGTTGATGATATATTGAATTGTTGATAGACATTGTTTTTTGTGGATATTTCAGATTCTTAATATTTTGATATGAACCTTTCATCTATTTTTATACTTTTTATTGCATATTATGTGTCTAATCTATGTAAGATTTCAAAATATTAATTGTAAAAAATTATCAAATCTATAGACACATCCACACACAAAAGTAACCGTGGATTTAGGAATTTACCTTCTCTTTGCAATCGGGATATGAGGTTTGTTTTTTCATCATACAAGTGGCGTCATTGCCTCTCTTTCTCAACCTTGAAAAGTTTATGTTTTTATTGTTCTGCTTCAAAAAAAGCATTTACCAAATACTATCTGCAGATGTTTTTTTGAATGGTTTTATCTGAACAATTAAATAGATGTAGGGTTCCTGGAGATTTGTAGTTTATTAAAAGAAGAGTGTGTGTATAACTGTATAGATGTGTGTGTGTGGGTTGGGGTGCGTGTTAATTTTTTCTTTTAATGTTGAGGAAACCTGCAGGCATGCTACTTCGCGTTCTCTGTGTCGGGTGGATGAATTTGGTAAAGGCACTCTTACAGAAGGTCTGTTAATC
Source organism: Glycine latifolia (assembly GCA_013407115.1). Classification (NCBI taxonomy): domain Eukaryota; kingdom Viridiplantae; phylum Streptophyta; class Magnoliopsida; order Fabales; family Fabaceae; genus Glycine; species Glycine latifolia. The sequence continues at coordinate 1,775,472 of CM023954.1, forward strand.
CAATGTTTATTAAGTGTCTAAATCATAAATACATGGAATGTGTGTGTACTGCCGATGCTAGTTTTTAGCATAAATGTTTTGATCTTCCTTTTAGATGGAATTGGTCTACTTGCTGGGACCATAAATCACTTTGTCACGACTGATGAACCTCCAAAGGTTTAAGACTTCTTTTCCGGAAAATGTGTAATATATATGTTTTAATTCAACTTTTCAGGAATTATCATTTTCTTCACAGCATGCTTTTAATTTCTTCACAGCATTTTCCTGTGATGAACATCTTTATGCTTCCAGCTGTCCTTGGGTCAAGTTTATAAATTTATAAGTGTCTGATCCTTTACAAGTTTTGATTTTGTTATTTCTATTAGTTAATTGGTTAAGGATCGTTCCATTTGATTAAATATTTATGAACTAATCAATGTTCATTAATCATGAGAGTAGTAAGTTAAAAGTTCATTCCTTTATCTTTGTTGAAATTAAAAAAATAACAGTTTTTGTACACTCTCAAGCATCACTTTTCTAGGACATTGTTATTGAAATACAATTTCCTGGAAATTTTATTAAGAGGAAGTACTAATCACTAACTATTAACTCAGACCCTAGACTCAAATTGTAATCGAAATGTATAAGTGCAAGCTGGTGAAGTGACTATATGCAGTTTCTCCGAGAGATTGTAACTGTCATTTATTCTGTAAATTTTGTAGGTTTTTGTGTGCACTCATCTCATGGATTTATTGCATGGGCATTCCTTGACCAAGGTTATGCACTTATACTTGTGCATCATTGTGGAAAGTGTTTGAACTCCTCAGTTGAGTGATCATAAACATTGATTCCTTTGGACTATTTCAGTCTGAGCAGATTAAGTTTTACACAATGAGTATACTGAGGCCCGACGAAAATTCCACACATATTGAAGACATTGTATTTTTATACAGGTATCTTTATTGTTGATTCAGCCATGCAGTATGCTAAGAATTATATTTATCGTCATAAGGTCATTTGATGTCAAAGAATTTGATAGGAATTACTGAATTAGGAATGCTATTATACTTTACCTTCACTTGATCAGACAATTTAACAAATGTATATAACATAATAAACAAAAACATTTTTAGTTAGACTCTGGAGATGGAAAACTGAATGCCAAAATTTATATATTTAAGCATGCATCTGTTTCAGTTAGCTTATCCTGATACATTATAATCTGCATATGACATGAATGATAGTATTTGGTTTATGCAATGCACTGTGCAGAGGAGATTTCCTTGAACTTTGTCTGGACTATTGAGATTAGTATAGAATTGAAGTGGTTTTGATATCTGTGGATCATATTCCTCACAGGCTTGTCCCTGGGCATGCGCATCATAGGTATGGTACGCTTTTGTTTTATCAGTATTTTATATCATGAGTATTAATAAAACACTTTCGAACACAGTGAAGAGAAATATTAACAGCACACTTTTTAATACATCATTTAGTGAGTTAAGTTTAAATAAATTTCAGCAAGTGTCTTTCAAAGAGTGTATTAGTATGTTACTAACATTTTTTGTTATATCAATTGAAACACTGATGAAAATGATGTGTGTGGTTTTTGGAATCCTGCAGGGCTGCACTGTGCACTGCTTGCTGGTAATTTACAAAACTGCTGTTTAAAAATGATATTTCCTGATCAAAAGAGTAGACTACGCATATTGTTCTTTCTTTCCTTTTAGCTGATAACAAAAATGTATAAAGCATATTTTATGTTCTGCTCTTATTTATTTTATTAGAACAAGCTGTACGGTTCATGCAGGTGTACCAGAGGAAATCATAAAAAGAGCAACAGCTGTGTTGGATACCGTTTCAAATAATAAACATGTTGAGCGGTTATGCAATGAGAACATCTCTGCTCAAGATAGTCAATACAAGGTGTCATACCAATTTTCAAGAACCAAATTACAGCTTTGGATATTGTTTACTCTCTCAGAGACATGTTAAATTATATTTCTGAATGGAATGCAGGATGCCATGGAGCAATTGTTGGAATATGATATTGACAAAGGCGACTTAAAACTTTTCTTTGAGGATGTATTTTCTCTAGTTCTTAATGCATCGTGACTGAACTGAAGTCTTCTGTTGGTTGTTTTCGTAGGAATTATTGAGATGCCATATGTGATCATGCATTTATATCAAGACGAGTTGAATCGTGTTTTATTTTAAGTCTTTTACAAACTTAGGGTCCATTTTGGTAAATAGTTTAATTAGAGACTTATAGAATAATATTTATTATGTATAAGTTGGTTTTACATTGAAGAGAAAATTAAGTTGAAGTTCATTTCATAATATTTTGAGAATTTATTGAAATAAAAAAATAAAAAGAATTTATGAACATATCATAAGTTTAGTTCAAATAAATTTAAAATAAGTTCCTTGTAAGTGGTTTTATATTGCTAAATTATCAAGCATCCTAGTTACTATTGGTTTCCTCGAAGATTTCTCTTTGCATACTGACCCAACCGTTTCGACAACTACTTTAGGGTGGATACCCCCTGGGTTAGGTTGGATCAAAGTTAATGTTGATGCTGCTGTTAGAATGTCTGATAATGAGGCTGTTTGCGGAGGAGTTCTGCGTGATCATTATGGTGTCTTTTTGCATGGTTTTATGGCAAACATTGAAACTTGTTATGTCCTAGAAGCCAAACTTTGGGCTATCCTCAATGGCCTTCAGCTAGCTTTGGATAGAGGTTGCTCGCACGTCTTAGTGGGATCAGATGCGGCTGAAGCTGTTCGTCTCTGCTCTACTTTGTCTCTTATTAGTCATCCTCTTCTCGAGAGAGTGCAAATCATTTAGAGGATGTCCAGAATTCCTGTGGGTTGCTGTTTCAGACGCGTGTTTAGAGAACACAACCGGGTTGCTAAGGAGATGGCTAAGAGAGTTTTCTCTCTTCAGCCTTTGTTTTCTGCTTTTAATGTTGCTCCTGCGTTTATTTCCTCTTTGCTGCGTGTTGATGCAGCTGGTCTGTCTGTTCCTTAGTTTCTGCTTTGTTGGGATTTAGCCCCTTTTATCCAGCAAATAAATAAATAAATTATCAAGCATCTTTAAAATGATTTAAACATTAACTCGTTTTCCTCAGCTAAAAATCCACAATTAATTATTGCCCTTGCTCATAATAATTTTTAGAAAATTCTAATAATTTTGATTATTAATATGTTTTACCACCGTTTCTCTTTCCTTTCCTTCTTTCGGTTTGTCACAGCTTGCATTCACATCAACTCTTGACCTTGAATCAGTTGGATCTTGTCACCTTATCAACATAAGTTAACAGTCATCACTATAGCTACTTGGTCAATGATAACATAAATGATATTGTTGTTCACTTCATCGGTGCAATTAAACGAGTAAGAAAAAAACAACTTTCTTACACGAATGCATCTTGCATTGTCATGGATAAACCTTCATCTCATGTTATGCCAATCTTAAGTATATCATCTACTTCAAGTAAAATAAAACACTTGGCTAGCCAGTGATCACTTTTCATGAAGCCTACTTAGATTACTCTACGGGGTAATGAATCTAGTAGTATTTTTTTCGTCTCAACACCACACACTTGGCATTTGATATTCAGATAGATAAAAAAAATGTCATTGAAGGGCTAAAATCAATCGTCAACTTCAGCTAGGCAGCTACTAGCTGTCTCATATTAATGGGAGAGGTGTAAGTTGAAGGGCCATCAAAAAGTTTATTAACAAACAAACGAGCAGCTGCCTCCGTAGGATGGAATTGGTCAAAGAAGATGTGATCTTGTCTGTTGGGACAAAGGTTTGACAATGGCAGGCAGGGAGCTCTGGCATTCAGCTCACCCAGTCCACAACAAGCACCTTTTACCTCACTAAATCCTGAAAGTGATTTAAACTTATTTTAATTAGAATCCAACTTTATAAAAACAAAACAGTAAATAGCCAATTTATTTCCTGAATTTCTATCTTACTATCATTTTAGTCTTGAAATTAAGGAATTGAAAACTTAAATAAGTCTTTGAAATAAACCTCTTTTTTTTCTTTTTCATTTTGGTCTCTAGTATGGGGAACTTAAGTAATACTACTAATAACAACATAATTTTAGAGACAAAAATGAGAAAAAAGGATTATTTTTACAGACCTAAGTGAAACATTAAAAACATTCACGAACTTATTTGAGTTTTCTTTACTTTTAGGATTAAAACGATAACGAATGCAAATTTAGAGAATAAATATTGGTCATTTACTCAAAACAAAACTAATAAACATGGTTTGGTAGAGGAAATAAATATGGAAGAAAGAAATAAAAGAGAAAAAAAGTGAATAAATTTTTAAGTTGTTGAATTAAAAGGAGAAAAAAAATAAAAGAGAAGGAAGTTTCTTAATAAAGAAATGAAAAGAAAGAAAATAATATTTGGATATGTTACTGTATAAAAATAGTACCGTAGGAAGCTGGAGTCTGAATAAGGTCGTTGATGGCAGCAAAAGTGTCAAAATAGGAGTAGATTATGCTTCCATTCTCCGATTTCCATTCCTTCAACATGGACTGAAGGACTTCATTATATTTTACCGCCATGTCATTGGCTTCTATAAAGCATTCCGTTTTGTTCTTCAGCCTGAAATCAGGGCAGCATCCAAGTGTCCCAACTCCTGCAATCTCAAATTTGCGAGCACCATGATCGTATAATCGCTGCAAAAAAAAAAAAAATTAAAAAAAGTTACCGAAAAAAAAAAAGACAAAGTAAATGACACAAGAGTTGACCCTCAGCTCTAAGCACAATAGAACATTTACGAGGAAGTAACATGCATGCAAATAGGGTGCATGTATTGGGAACCCCGACCGCAATATAATTATTAAGTCAATGGTACAAATTTTTTAAAGTAAAAATTGATGTGAGGGTAGGTAAAAGTAAAGCAAGTCTATCTATTGATCAGTGATTAATGAAGATTTGTATGCGTAGTAACTTGATTATAATCATGTTCATGTGATGTTATGTGTTACCTGTAGTTGCACTTTTAGTGAGAAAGCCATGGAATCCACATACTGTTGCGGGGTGCTTTTCTTACGAAGATCCGATGATTCAAAGTATCCAAATATATCATTGCTGCCAATCACCACAACGAAGATTGATTTTGAGAGATGCTTCTGTAGACCAGCTGCTCCTCCTACTTCTCGAGTCATTTCCTCATGCACAATTGAGTAGTAGTCCACTTGTTTTCTCAACGGTATTGATTGTCTCTGAAATGATATATAATAATGTATATTGTTATTAAGTACACTATTATACCAACAATATATAGAATAAGGGGTGACTCGGGAGAGTAACGATTTTTATGGAACATTATATATACAGAGAGGGAATTCACTTAATTATTTTAAAATTAGAGTTATTTCTCATTTTCACTATTCATTTTTTTAACATCTAATAATTATAATAAGTAAGTATCATATTCATTAAATCTTAAGAAATGAAGAATAAGGATGAAGAATAATTTTAAAAGAATTATTCTTAGAATAAGAGGATTCTTCCTTTTATATATATACGATGAACAATGATAAATGTATATCTTAATTTGGGGTTTATTAGAGCCAAAAAAAGAAAAAGAAAAATATAGAAAGGGTAGATAGAGAAAATAATAATTATACTAAATAATTAATGAATAAAGAAAATAGGATTAGAATGTTACAAAGAAGAAAGTGAATATATATGATTATCATTCATTTTTAATAATGTGCCTAAGGGGGGTTTGGCAGATAAAAAACATTTATTTTTCCAGGAATCTTAAGGTGGAAAATTATGATTCTTATGTTTGGAATGTAATTCATAAAAAAGATTGTCATAAAATTATGATTTTTGAGAATTAATTTTATCTCACTTTTCCATAAAAAACATTTCTAAGAGGGGGAGGCGGGTAGGTAGGAATAACCCTTTCCCGACTAAAGGAAAAGTTTTAGGTATGTATTTTAGATGAATTTTTTATTTTCAGGAAACATATTAAAACTAATCAAACATATTTTACATATTTCTAAGAATTATGATTCCTAGGAATCGACTTTCCTAGAAATTATGTGCCACTTGTTGGGTTAGATCAGTTATGCATGTGACTTGGTGTGTTCCAATCTGACTCGACATGACTTGATCTCGAATCACTGACTCCAACTCGACGGATCATGCATTTTTTAGTTTTTTTCTCAATTGAACAACATCACTCATACTAGAAAATTTAATTTATACCTTAGTTATACATGTGACCTAGTGTGTCTCAATCTAACTTGGCATGACTTGATCTCGAACCAGTGACTCGAACTCGACGAGTCTTTAGTTTTTTTTTCAATTGAACAATATCACTCATATTAAAAAATTCAATTTATACCTTACATGCACTTGTATTATCTATAGATTTGCTTATATTTCTTTACTAAGCATAACCACATCTTGAAATTTGAGTGATAAAATTGTTATCATTTTTAATTTTTCCTCGACTAATTTGTGTGTGTATTAAATTTTAATTTAAGGTTGTTATTATATATTGAATTATGAAAAAAATATGTTGCATGCTTAAAATTTTAAATAAATTTATAACTATACTTTTAAATATAATGAATTTGATTAAATTTCAAATCTTAAGTGTATAAGTTTATATGTTATGAAATTATTTTAATTGATTTTTAAATATAAACGGTATCATATGAGTCAACTGATAACTCATTAGATCATCCTTAATTTGGTAACCCAATAGCTTGACTGAATTAATAATTAAATCTAATAACATTGGTTGAAAGATGGATCCAAAAGATCCAGGCTCATCTTGGGTCAGATTCCCATAACCCTATTTAATTTGGGCCATATATTACATAAACAGAATAAATAAATAAATAAATTTTAAGAAAGCCTGGAGGTAATAAAAAATTAACGGCAAAGAGGGAACTACAGTTGGTCACTTACTAAACGTTCGTCTGTACCATCAAATATTCCAGCACCTGCAGAGGCAAAGCTAACACCATCTATGAAGGATGCATTGTTTTTGTTGGCCTTTGATGTTATAAGGGACAGGTAGGGTGGTGAAGTTGGCAAACCCAATTTCTCAGCTGCAACCCACACAATCATTCTATTAAAAAATGTCTCTATATTCTATACAACTGTTTGAAGTGGCATATTAATAGCTAGAGTGAATTTGGATTCACTTACCAACAAAATCTGCAGCATTCTTGCCGTTGCTAAATCTCCCAGTTGGTTTGTGTGTAGGAAAATCAACACCATAGTGACGATGATTTGCCTTAGCAATGGAAAGAGTCAAGTAATTGTTGTTGCCCACGTCAACAAGTGAGTCTCCAAACACATAAACGGCAGAAATCATTTCAGCCTTTGAGGAACCAAAGCTGAATAAGACGAACAAGGCATGGACAATAAGGAAAGCTCTTTTACCCATCTTGGTGGGTTTGTTTGTGTGTGCTCCAAATTGTTTTTGGTTTAGGGTGTGTTTGGAGGTAGACAACTGTTAGATTGATATTTAAAGATACCACAAAGCTGGATGAAAGGTACACGTTACGTGTGAAAAGATAAATTAATTGATTGAATGCTAGTGAGAGATAGTGGAGCAAAGAGAATTTTCCAGATACTCCATCCACTTATTTTATTGTCAATATGATGTGTCATATGTTAATGGGACAAACATTGTCAACGTCAAAAGTAAGCCTTGGTTTTTAGTGTTAATTCCCTCAACAACTAAACTGTGACAAAGTTAATTAGGCCTGTTTTTGATAATTACCCAACTAGCTAGGCACAACTAAATTTAGTTAGTTTTATAATCTGATCGAGGTTACTGATTAATGAACCTTCGAAGGCACAGATCGATACATCATACATGCATCACGTGACACTCTATATCTAATTGAATGACAAAAAAAGAACCAACTGATGAACTTCGATGGAAAACAATTACTATATAGTATTGCTCAATTGTTCTTTATGATTTAATTTAGTAGATGGGTTGTATATAAAGCTAGCAGAGGTAGCCACATCAAAATACGCAACATCCGACAAGTAAAAGCCTCATTCAGCTCAAAGTAAAAGGTTCTCTCTCTCTCTCTCTCTCTCTATATATATATATATATATATATATATACTTCTATATAAATAAGTAATTAGGTCAAACCCTCATGTTCATAAAGTGTACAGTAGTACACACGTTTAAGGTCCACAGTGGTCCGATCCCCCCAATATTCTGGCTTTGAAAGCAATGCTGAATATATATTACATAAGAATTTCAATTTTTCACCAATACCACCTTGACACAATGGAAGTCAGCTTGCAACATATATGCTTCATCCCACTATAAATCACTCCCCAAATTCAATCTGGCATTCATGCATATATATAAATTTTGATGAGCTAAAATAGACTTGTGATTCGCATTCATTGCACTTTCGCCGCCCCATGTATTCTTTCCACTTCTCTATGTTCATATCATGATTTTGTTATTATAGTAGAAATTCTAAGGAAAAGGAGCTTAATAAAGTTCCTTTGGTTCCAACTCATCTTTGTGTGGCATTTGATAAGACACTGAAGACAGTTTTCTGAACCCAAATCTTTTTAAGTCAGAACTTCGACAATATCAGAATCTTTGGTTGGATTAATAAAATTTAATAGATACAGAAAATATATTGAAATAAGTAACTTTATTAAAATTTATTTCTGAAATAATTTGATCTATCTTGAAATGTGTGTATATGTGCGTGCATGTGAGATATAATTTAATTTATGTAAACATCTATTTCTAACTAATATGGTTTAATCATTTTCCTACGTCTAATGTAACAATAAAATAAATATTCAATAGATGCTAGTGTAAAAATAAAAAAATATAAATTAAACCCTCTCTCTCTCTGTATATATTCCACAGACCTCCATGATCCCTTTACAATTTAAGGAGGAAAAAAAAAACACCATTCTCTGACATTCAAGGGAAAAAAATATAGTATGTGATTTATTCGTCTTCACATGTAGTTAATCCGTTCAAGTAAAATATTACATTTTAGGAGCTTCACTAACAATTTGACAGAGAAATAATTAATATTTATTGGAAGCAAAAGGACTAGCATTTAGCAAGAAGGGTACAATATTCACACACAGACTTTTTAAAGCTTTCTTTTGGTCCAAAGATAAACTGTTGCTTATCTTCTTAAAAATATTTAAGTATGTGCAAGTTTTTAAAGAAATTATTCGATTGAAAATATTTAAGAAAACACAAACAAACAGCGCATTGAGTTCGTGAAAAGAATCGATAGGGCAACCCATCACAATGTTCCACAACCACAAGAGACTATGACCGTCCCGACGTATATACGGCGGCTCCGCTCAAGTTACGTCTTGTTTTCAGACTCTTTCAAGTTTTCAACGTCACACACAACATACATCATTTCCCCACTTTGAAACTTAACATTTTTTTTCTTATACCCCTTTATCTATATAATCATTTCTTTGGTTTACAAAAAAAAATCTGATATATACCACATAAAAGCCCGTTTATCTAAATAGGAACAACTTTTTTCTTTAATCCGAATATTTTTTTGGCTGCGAGTTATTAAAAAACTAATCTCTCAAGGGATTATAAATCTACTTATGGACTTGACATCTTCTAACACATGTTTTTCTTGTAAGCACCAGTCTAAAATTAAACCCTAATCACATATTTAAAAATATTTGTATGTTAACCATGTCACACTACATGCACACAACTATTTTTCGAAGTTAATGATGCAGCTTTGTTCATCATGTAGGCTTTCAGGAAGAATACACTACAATTTTTCCTACTTAACAGATACTAGTAAGGCTTAAGTAGTAACCCCCCAAAACACTAACGAGTAGAGACATATACTTACGGTCAATCACGACTCACGGTTAACTACTACATTATACATACTCGTACAAATATACGTACTACTATGATATTGAGATTTTGGCGTTCTTTAATTCTGTGCTTGCTTCTTGAATCATGATTGAGATTTGAGACATATATATATATATATATATATATATATATATATATATATATATATGAGGACATAGATTACAAACTCGGCTGAAGTTTCGAATTGAGAAAGGAATAATCTATGAAATAAAAGGATGCCATAAAAACATTGGACAGTTTAAATTTTAAGTTTGATATAAAATATAACTTGTTTAACCATTCACGATTGTGATTGATTGAATGTATCAAATTCTTGACCATAGGAAATCCGAATCTGAAATAAAAATTAGAAGGTCACAAAGATTTGGACAAGTACCCTTACGGGAGTACATCATCAAGCATGAAGATAAAAAATGAGATTATTTTAACTTAATTACAAGGCACTTGGTTTTAATGTTTTTATTTTTAAAGAAACCAAAATATAAGAGTGAAAATATGTTTACTTAAAATTTAAAAATATTTTCAAAAATAGACATTAACCTGAAAACACCAAATCAATGTTTTCATCATTTTTCTAATCAAGTGAAAACTTAATGATATCTTAAAATAGTTTTTTTTTATATATATTTTTGAAATCTTAAAAATCTGAAAATGAAAACAAAAAATAAACACTCAAATAAGTATATATACTTTAATTGTCTTAAATTTAAGCTTTGAATATGTAATTATATTTGCGTAATAAATAGAACTATGTAGTTGTATTAAATATTCTGATCATTTAAAAAAATGATATACAAAAATATTTCTTAATTCTTGAGTTGCTCTTGATGATTTTATCCCAATCCCAATTTCCTGATTAATAATGCATTTGTGGGGAAGTGATTATGAAGGTTGTTGAGGGAGAGGGAGAGTTTGTGATTAATATAGAGGTGTTTGGTTGTTCCATAAGAAGATGGAAGCTTGATTGATGGGTTGCATCGGCAGCTCCCTCTCACCACCGCTGCAACAGCAGCTCCCCAGTGGATGAGGATTGGAATTAGGATTAGGTTTGTGTTGGAAGTAGAGGGGATGGACTTTTATGGGTTTGAAAAAAAATGACATTAATTAATAGTGTTAGGGAGGCCCAAGTAATGTAAAAAGAGAGAGAAATGCATGTAAAATTTGAGTAAAACTCAAGGAAAGTTCAATAATTTGCTCTTAATAAAATTCACAAGTAGTTGGATTGCTTAAGTCGTGAAACAAAGAAATATAATTAATATTCGGAGACCAAGACTATGAGACTTGTCAAATAAAAGTTTTTTTTTAAGTGAAAAACAAGAGTTTGCCTATCAATATATAAATTAAATAGACAATAAATTATTTTTGTCACTAACTAACTTAATGAATAATTGATAATGTTTATAAAAAATACAGGTATACCAGGATAAAACAAAAGAAAAAGTTTCACAAAAATATTGAGTTATTATTATGCACTCGTTTTCGTGGTTGATTTTTGTATTGTATGTTGTAGGTCAAATTACTTATAGTCACTTATTTTAATATTTATGTGATTTACATGAGAAATAAAAAGTGTGAAAGCTTTGAGACAAAAAAATAATAAAAAAGAAAAAACAAAAGCCTTTAATCAAAAGAACATGTCGAGTTAAAAAGGAGAATCAACAATGTATGCAACCCCTTTTTAAAGCTTGAAAATATACATGCATAATTTAAATTTGGATTAAATATCTTTTGTTATTGCAATTTAATGTATTTCTTTCATTTTTGCCTTGTAATTTTTTAATTTTAATCCTTATAAATTATGTCTATTTTATTTTTTATCTTTAAAGTAATTTATATAGCTCTTTGAACAGTAAAAAATTATCTAAACCACTTCAAAGATGAAAAAGAAATAATCATAATTTTTAAGGATTAAAATCATTTTTTTCGGCAACAAAAAATAAAAAAAATGCTAAATTAAAAATACTAACAACTGATTTAAACCTTTAAATTTTAAAACATATATCAAATCGTTACTCTACAGAAAATTTATTATAGACTTAAAAAAGTCTTATTCAATGAATTGAAGGGAATAAGATATTCATCAAGATTATGTATTCCTATTTAAATCCTTGATGGAAAGAGAGACACAAATTAAGTAAAGTTTATTAATAGATGCAAAAGTTGGACAAAGGAGTACTAAATCACTTCAATTTCATGAACCTAATAATCATCACAAAATATATTAAGAAAATCATCATAACCTTTCCCTTAAAATTCTCCATTGTAATAACTAAGAAATCTGCATTACTATAGGAGTATTTTATTCCCTCACTCTAGTACAGTAGTAATTACTCCAATTTGTCATGTTAATTAATTAATTAATTAATTTTTAAGTTGAAGTGAGATTTACTTGCTGTAAGAGGCGATAGTTGGTGAAAATAAGGGAAAAATGACAAAAAGATGCGAACCACAGGGAGAGAGGCATGCGAGGGAGGGTTTCGGGCACGGGCAGCAGATGCGGTCATTCCCAGCCTGTAATGCGGTTTCACACACACAAAATAAGAAAACATTTATTGATATTAATTGTATTTACTAATTTATTCATTATTAATAATAGTAATAAAGGAAGAAAGAGAAAGAAATAGGGAAACTAGACCCTCAAATTCACGCAACTTACCTCACCTATCCTAATCCGAAGCTGAGGTCCGAGGGGTGACAGTCAGGCTCGGACCACACTGAGCTTATCAAGAAAAGCCAATGCATTAGTCATTAATCCAATTTGTCATGTTAATTAATTAATTAGTTTTTAAGTTGAGGTGGGATTTACATGCCGCAAGAGGTGATAGTTGGTGAAAATAAGGGGCAAATGACGAAGAGATATGTGCAGGCAAAGAGGTATGCAGGGGAGGGTTCAGGCCATGAGTAGCAAAAGATGTCGTCATTCATAGCCAGTAACGCCATTTCACACACACAAAATAAGAAAACATTCAATGATATTAATTCTATTTACTAGTTTATTTTATTAATTGTAGTAATAAAGGAAGAAAGAGAAAGAAATAAAGGAAATAGTGCGAACTAGACACTCGGCAGCTTACCTCATCCACCCTAATCCAAAGCTGAGGTCCGAGTCGTGATAGCTAGGCTCGGACCTCATTGAGCTTTTCGAGAAAAACTAAAGTAGACATCCTTAAAAATAATGGAGTCTCCCAAAGCAAACCAAGAGAGAGAAACTCAAATAGGATTTTAGAGAGATATATAAAGAGAGTGAGAGTAAGAATGCAACAACAACAACAATAATAAATGATGGATCAGATTGTAAGAAAGAAGAGGGGGCGTCCCTCCAAGGCAGATCTGGCTCGCCGTTTTGACAAATCTTTGGCCACCTCGCAACCAGACCTCCGACGGAGTCTTCGTCGTCATCGGAATGTGTGTTACAACATTGACTACCTCAACAAGGAGGACGAGGACCAGGAAGAGGATGAGAGAATGCACAAGAAGAAGTTAAAGCTCATGGTGAAGCTCAACAACAATGAAGAAGAAGACAATGATGAGGATGACTACGTGCCGAGTCGCAGAGGGGAGCGTGGAGTGCACACACCGTATGAAAAAGGGAAAGAAGAAGAAGAAGAAGGGAATGAGGAAGCGAAGGAGTATGAAGAAGAGCATGAGGTAACGAAACAAAGCGTTGAAAATTTGAGACAATGTCTACCTTAGATTTTTTTTGTACCAATTGGTCCATAATTGAATTATGTTTACTATCTCTCTCTTTGTGTTGGGAATTTGGGAGAAATAAGTAACTAACATGTCAACTATAAAAAAAACTCACACACACATCCAGACTCTCTGATTGTGTTTGCTTCCATTTTATTAACCCTTCATCTCTCTCTCTATGACTACAAATTAGATAACCTAGGACGCATTGTTGTTTGTCTTTGTCTCCATCGCGTATTTTTCTTATATAAACAAATTATTTGCCTCTTTTTTGTGTGGATTTGGGTAATGTTATTTATTTTATGTGTATTGGTTTCTTGTGATAGGTAAAGGGCAAAAAAGTGGATTCTAAAGGGCTCTACTCTATTTCAGGTTTGTGTGTGTGTTTTGTTGTTTTGGTTGTAATGTAATTCGTAATTCTTAATTACATAATTTCCTACTTTTTTTTTCAAATGTACCATGTTGGATACTGAAACAGGTGTGCCATTGTTTCTTTTACTGCATCGTTCCCTTGAGTTTCTTAACAAGGTTCTTTTTTATTATTATTTAGTGTTAGGAACTCCATCAAAGCTTCCACCTGGGATTCCGTTGCCTGACAAGAGGACCTTGGAGTTTATCCTTGACAAGCTTCAAAAGTAAGGCGATTTTGTTTCCCTTTCTTCATGCATTCCTTTTGGTTTTAGTTATGGTGAATGATCTGTATGGCATCTTCAATCTTCAACTTCTATTGTTGCATGGTGATGCCATGTCTTTTGGTGAATTGACAGGAAAGATAAATATGGTGTGTATGCGGAGCCAGTGGATCCGAAAGAGGTATGTGGGCTTTTTTGCATGTGAATAGTTAATCTTGCTTTTGGAAGGCAATTTAAGATGAAAGTTCAAATTATATTTGAATGCAGCTTCCTGATTATTACAAAGTGATTGAGCATCCGATGGACTTTGCCACAGTGAGGAAGAAGTTGGCAAATGGATCTTATTCTACCTTGGAACAATTTGAGGTGTGTAAATGTGTCAACTGCTACTATTGAAGTTAGGGGATGTTCCTTTTCTTTTCAGAGATTTTGGTTGTTTTTGCAATATGATTATGTGGGTTGTGAGCAAGAGGTTGTTGCATGCTATTTGTGTGAGGGGAAACATTTAAATGGCTTACTTGTCAGTATAGTATAGTTTGTCAAGATTTATTCACTTATGTTGATAATGGATTGTGTAGACAATAGTGATTTAGATGTTTTTGATTGATATTAGTGGGGAACTTTTGCAGGAGTATACTATTTATAGGAATCATATGAAATTTAGCATAAGTTATATGTAGTTTGTTTTTTCCCCTTAAGGAGTATGATTTTAGAACCTTGTGCATGTTTTATCAACAAATAAACGATTTCATTGATCAAAGAGGTATAAGATATACCATAAGTAAATAATTTAAAGAAAAGTAACACTCAAGTGGCTATCTAGTTGGTTATGTCAAATTTGGACGAATGACTCCCAAATATTTCATTACCAACTTTCAGTTTCTGTAAAACTTATCCCCCTGCTTGAGAAAAAATCTCTCAAACACCCTTTCTATATGATCATCCCAAACATGCATACACATTGCTAGCCCATTGTTGGAATGTGTATGGGAGTTTAATGGGTGGATGTTTCAACCATGTCCAACTTACATATATTATATCCTATAAGATTTTCCACAATAGGTCTCCAAGTCACTTTTCTTCTTGGATTAGCACCAATTGACACGTCGAGGTACACAAAAGTGTTGGGTAAAATCGTACCCTTAAATAGATTCTCACTTGTGGTATGCTCTGCACTGATACCACTATCAGTGTTATGCTCTGATACCACTATTAGGTTATATTCAAACCCTCAAACTGCAGAATAATCAAATAGAAGAGAAAGATAGAGATAAACACACAGATAATTTGTTTAACGTGAGAAAACCTCTTTCAGTCATGGAGTAAAAAATCCACGGGACACTAGTCCAGAATCAAACTTCCACAATATAAATAATGGGTTACAAATAATCAAATACACTAAGGTGGTGGTTTTCTCAAACTCTCCAACAATGATGAACCAATCGGGCTCTAGACCTTATACCGGCGCAACACCTGTGGGACACGCTGTGCCTGGGCTCGCCAGGAAGACTTTTGATACAGGATGTCGAACTCGTCTGGAATAGATTCAAATGTAAAGCATAGGGCTTGCTCAAATATGCTCTTAAGAATATCATTTGAGGCTCTCAAACAAAAGCTCTTTCTCAGAAGCTTTCGGACTCTCAAAGTCTCTCAACACAATGAAGAGTACCTCAACCTCACTTCATTAATGACTTATATGAAAGAGAGATGTGATCTACGTTGATCCACTCAAGTATCTGATTTCTTGAGCCTTGCACCTAAGAGTCACCCAATAGGATGTGACTTCTTAAGGCTTGTGGAGTTTTAACGCCTCAAGACTTGACCCATCATTTAAGACGGAACGGTTCCCAACAAAAAGGAACTCTCAAGAACCTACAATTCAAGACATCTGCAAATCTCTTCACTTCATCAACTCTTGGCAAGCCTAAAGCTCCAAAGCAACTATTGGAAAAAATCACTTTCAAACCCGATACTAACTCAAGATCTCAAGATGCTCTTGATGTCAATCACATTGTTCAATTTTGTTTCTCTCAAAAACATGATGTCATCTGCATATTGCAATAGGTTGAGCTCCACCTTGTCTTTACCAATTAGAGACCCTTTTTTAAAGCTTCCATCATCAATCCATTCAACCCTTCTGCCACTACAAGAAAGAGAAATGGTTCCATTGGATCCCTTTGTCAAAGACCCCTTTGCATCTTGAACCACTTGTATATCCGCAAACCTTGTGCATTAAAGCAGCTGCTGAATATCCGCAATCCATTCAAACATTGTGCATTAGGCTACCCCTTATTATCATCTGAACCGTTTTTAAACCGTACATAGTATATTGTCTTCCTGATTTAGTGATTTTGAAAGGAAAATAAATGATTTGAATGCAACTGTTGAATGCAGAGTGATGTATTTTTGATTTCCTCAAATGCAATGCAATACAATGTGGCGGAGACTATATACCACAAACAGGTATAAAATTGACTGCATTCCCTTGAAAAAATATCGCAAGTAGCTAGCTATTTTGTTGTGCTTGCGGTATGATACCTATATATTTGTTACAGGCACGATCAATACAAGAACTAGCAAAGAAAAAGTTTGAAAAGTTAAGGATTGATTCTGAACAAAAAACGAGATCTAATTCCCTGGTTAAGAAGCTAGCAAAGAGGCCGCTGGGTCATGCTTCACAAGAACCTGTTGTCTCTGATTTTACCTCAGGTGCAACTCGTGCTACTGTTGGTGATGTACTGCCAACTTCCCTTCCAATGCAAGGTGTTGTATGTGAAAGGCCTGGCAATATTGATGGCCATCTGGAGGGGAATGCTTTCTTGATTGATGCAAATCAAGAAAAAGCAGAAAACTATATATCAGGTATCACAGAAAAAATGTCTATTTCATGCTATGATACATAAACAATACGTGTATCGGATACAATGATACGATTATTTTAAAAAAATACAAATAATATAAAATTTATAAATATGATAAATATATAATTATAATTTTGCAAACTAAATTAAAAGCATACTTATGGAACATTAGTAAAAAAATTATTGTACAGATGTCAAATGAGAAACTTTCATTTCATTTAATTTAATTGGAATTCCCTTACATGTCTCTAATGAAAAATAAAATTATAAATTATTGTCATTATATATTACTTTCTATTTTTAAATATAGGGACAATATTATCAATCTTATTCCTTTCTTAAAATCATACATAAAGAGAACAATTTTCATTTTTGGTTCAGTAAGGGAAAGTGTTTCTATATTATACATGCTTACATTTTTCGTGTAGTTGTATTGAACTTTCATAAAATGTTTTAAAAGCTTGGATACTTCACCAATAAGTATATCGGTAAAGTATAGAAAGAGTATCGGTACTAGATATGTGAAGCAAATTAAACTATTAATTGTTAGTGCTTTATAGATTTGGATACTTCATCGGTGCGTATCGATGAAGTATTTTAGAGTATTGGTATGGGATATGGATAGGTGAAACAAATTGAAGTATATGTGCTTCATAGATTTCATGCCTTCGTTGTTCAACTTGCATACTCTCAGTTGGATATTACTGTCATTATCTAGCTGTTCGCTTTTGACTGTTACTTATTGTTCAGGGAGGGATCTGCTCTCCAAGTTGGGAAGGAAACCATCTGTGCAAGATAATACGTCTAATCTACCAGCTACTAGATCGGATTCAATATTTACAGCATTTGAGGGTGAAGTTAAGCCACAGCTAGTTACTACTGTATGTATCAAAGGGAGTGAATTGTTATTTCTAATCCTTGAATAGTTTAGCTTTGTTGTTTAAAGCATTAATGTTGTATTTTTCGGCACCAGGTTGGACTACAAGATGAATATTCATATGCCAGGAGTTTGGCTCGTTTTGCTGCAACTCTGGGACCTACTGCATGGAAAGTTGCTTCCCAGAGGATTCAGCAGGCACTGCCACCTGGCTGTAAATTTGGTCGTGGTTGGGTTGGGGAGTATGAACCACTTCCAACCCCAGTATTAATGCTTAATAATCATGCCCAGCAACAACCTAGTTTAGCGACTAAGTTGCAGACTACTACAGAGGTTGAAAAAATTTGTAAGAATGTGGAATCCACCTTGGAACAATATTCTGTTAATGGACCAATGGATGAGGGAAAACAGACTTCAGCTTGTTCTAGTAGTGGGCTTACATCAGATGGAAAATCATCCTTGTTTGGTTCTAATGGACCAAGACCCAATTCTCAGGCCAATCTCTTTTATCAGCAGCTCAATGTCCAAACCAGGAACCTCAACAAGTATGAGAACAAGGGTTTGAAACAAGTGGAATTCAACTCTTTACCCTCGAGTGATCAGAATAATACCAGTCTAGTTGCAAAGCTTACAAGTAATGATACACCTGCAGCAGTGTATGAGCCCAAGGAAATGGTACCAAGTAACATGAATATTGGTTCCCAATCTCCTGTGTCACCTGCAAAACAATCATCTGGTGTGCTGGTTGACTCTCAGCAACAAGACCTTGCTTTGCAACTATGACATGGAATTATTGTATTTCTGATGTGGATGCTTCCACAGGAATATTGACTGGTTGTGGAATTTCATTCGGCTCCTGTCAATTTTGATCCAAAAACCTTCTTGCATGCATAAAAAAAAAATTTGTTTTCCTTGTGCTACTTTTGGAACAGATGAAATGAATACCATGTGCTTGGGAAGATTGATTTCCCCTTGGATGCTTATGTTGGGAATCTTATGATGGTTTTCTTAAGTAGGATTTGTGATCACCACAGAAGACTTGAGCAGATTTGGCAGAAAACAACTTCAAGACTTTCCATCTTTTCCAGATGAGAATTACCGAGTTAATGCAGCATGTCTGTGTTCTATCCTAGAGTCGAAATCATATAAAACATTTAGAAGTCGTTCATGATCAAGCGTTACTTAGATTTTTCAATTAGCGGGCAATAAATCCTGTTGATGATGCTTTCTACATTCTTTACAAATGGTTGAAATTCGGTTGCCTTGATATTGATTTCATTAGATGATTACTTTTTTATCTGAATTGATGGGGAATGCATGACTTGTTTTTAGTTCTTAATGCTGCTATATTTTTCTGTACATGTCTCGAATGCAAAACCTCAACTTGATTTTCCTTGTTTAATTTTACCCGCTGCTAGTTCAACATTTAAGTAAAATACTGTACACCCCTTGTTCCGAAGGTTTCGGGTGTTTCAGTGTAAATTTGTTTCTAGGTTGACGTAAATATTATGGAGGTTGGAGTAGCGTGTGATTATTAGAAGTATCAAACTTTGGAAATATGAAGGTTGCAGTGGCTTATGATTAAAAAAAGTTGTTCGAAGATTGATGCATGCATTTGAAACAAACTAAACATAAAAATGGTTAAATTATGTCCCTTGTTCTCATAAATGACTTTATTTAGTTTTGATTTCTTTGGAAATGCGAATGTTGAAGAAACTTATAATTAAAAAAAGTTGTTCTAAGTCTGATGCATTTATTTGAAATGAGCTAAACATTAAGATAGTTAAATTGTGTTTCTTAATTAGTTCTCTTAAATGACTCAATTTCCTTTTCATTTTCTAATTTTTTTAAAGATTCTAAAATTGTTTTAGTTATTGTAAATTTTAACATTTTCAAAATACTTTTGTCACTATTTTAGTGACAATGTGACATTAATTTGTTGCATTACATATTATCTCATAATTATTGATGTTAGATGATTTAGATCTATGTCATAGTAGTTAAAAATTAATATGAACAAATCTTAAAAAAAAATTAAAATTGATAAGAATTAAAACTAACAATTTAGACCAAATACACCGATTTATTATGTCTGAAATATTTTTTAAATGATTTAAGATTTAATTTTTTGAACTAAATAAATTTTAAATTAAAACAATATATAGTCTAACTTGGTTATCAGATAGACTTAAGGTACGTTTGTTTGTTTAATATGGACTTGACCAGAAGTTACCCATTACGTACATGCGTTACTTATTCCCATATCCCTTGTCTCACTCTCACCCCTGTGAAACTTAGGGCTTTTGAAAGTAATTAAATATGAGTTTGTTTGGATTTTTAAGAGTTTTTTTTATTGAAATTTGTTTTATATTTCTACTAAAAAACCTTTCAAAAACACTTATATATAACTTGTATCCAAAGATACCCATGATAACTTTGTCAACCCCGGATTTGGTCAGTTGCATGTCCCTGACGGTCTTGATGCTGATTACCCTTTGGCTGAAGGAGCTGACACTACTAGAAAAACAGCCTTCTACATCGGTTATTTTAGACATTCCACATCGGTTTTGAACCGATGTTGAATCAGGCGACGTTGAAAGTGTGCAAGTTAACATCGGTTTTCAAAAACCGATGTAGAAATGATACATTCTACATCGGTTTTTAAAAAAACCGATGTTGTTTTACACCTTACAACATCGGTTTTATTCTAAAAACCGATGTAGAAATTACTTTTTTCACATCGGTTTTGTTCTAAAAACCGATGTTGTTTAGTTATTTTCTACATCATTTATTACATAACCGATTTAGAATGTTATTTTTTAAAAAAAAAAAATCACCTATTCTATTCTCTCTTTATTTTCCCCTGTAAAAAAACAAGCCCAATATTTGGAATCCAGTAGTGAATTTTTGGAGTTGATATTTAAATTGGTGTACCCCAAAATCAAATATCTCACAGTTTTATAGCCAATTAAATTGGTGTACCCCAAAATTACTCACCTAAAATTACAAGTACGCAAGTCTCTATTCTAACTTAATTTTATCACAAATACATTAGAGCTTGAATTCAAGAATTAATAAAATTCATAAAGAAGCATAACATCATTAGTTTTTCAAATTTAAATTCAATCATTAATAAAATTCTAGAATTGTGTGCGGCAACATTTCCATAAGATTGAATTGGTGCGGCAACATACTAATCAAGATTAAAAAAATAGTAAAAAAAACATAAACATATAAGCTGAAACGCAATGTTCTGGAAACCACAAAACTGCTTATAGGTATAGCAATATATTCTCCTTGAAAAATCTGTTCCAAATATATCCAGTGGCACAACGGACATACACTGCATCACACAAAGGGTTCGAATTTTGAGAATACAATAAAAAGCAAATGTCAAATTTCATACTTGCTTAAAATAAAAGGTAGAAAGATGAAGAACAATAACTTACCAGGGCTGGAATAAAGACAAACAGGGAATACCCATACAGACAGAGAAAGCTGAAAAGAAAGACAAGCAGGGAATACCCAAAGTGAATGACATTTTCCTTCTACAGGTATGTCAAACTCCAATAAGTAGTTCATAAATTATGGTCAAATTTCTTCGATCAAATTCCAATACACATCAAAGAAATGCCCCATAGAGATTTTCTTCATTAGAAATCAAATCCATGTATTTTAAAACCATTAAAAACTTTCACATGTCTAATTTCCCTTAAAACAAATTGTGAAGTTAAAAGCTCAGTTTATAAGAGAATGAGTCTAAGCAAAAGTAAACAAATCGATCTCTGTATACAAATTCAACCAACAAGAAGCAAACATGAAGAGAAACTCCAGAAAATATGCCCCGCATTACTTCATAATTGTTCCAAGTGCAATCTACCACAAATACCCCATAATGAGTAATGCAAGCATTCCCATTTTCATAGGCATGTAAAACAAAGAAAGCTGAAAACTATCCATAAAATATGTGCCCGGTGGGTGAATAACTAGCAATTCTGGGACAAGTATCATGGTACCAAGCATTGTCAATTTGTTAAAGCAATAAATCAAATCATTTAGCAATTCATTTGGAGACAGAATCGGAGTTGATTTCATAAAAAATTGGCTGACCTTCTCCACCACTTCTTTGTCAATAGCATCTTTACCCAAATCATCACGGGCCACAGCATCCATGAACGCAAGTTCAGAATATATGTTCAGTTGTTCACTGTTAGCATGCTTGAATTCATCACTCACAAACAGAAAGTAAAACAACCGAACAAAGATGAATTAAATAAATAAAAAAAGTCTGTTTAGATTTGGATTACCTAATATCATGTTCAATCAATTCATATCAAAACTTACTAAACAACAACAAATAAGAAAAGCAGAACAATCGATTATTATTCTCTCATCCTCTTCCTCACCATCAACCTCACCGGTTAACCCAGATTTCTCTTCATCATCATCTTCCTCGTCACCAAGCAAATCAAAGCCAGAAGCAGTGAACGCACTGCTCCCACCACCTTTCTTATTCTTCCCCTTCTTCTTCCCAGCAAACACAATTCCAGGCACATCCTCATCCTCGTCAACATCATCATCATTACTCTTACCTTTAGCATTACCTTTCTTCTTTCCCGCCGCGACGGGTTTCTCCTCTGGCGCCGGTGCCGGTTCCTCGGAGAGCTCAGTTCCGACGGAGTACTCATCGTCGTCGATGACAACCGCCTTCTTCTTCGATTTCCCGCCGCCGCCTTGCTGCGACGCGTTCTCTTCGTCCCTCGCCGTCGGCTTCTTCTTCCCCATGTCGGATTAGGGTTTTCTCTTCTCCCGCGAGCTTGATTCCAAAACGCACGTTGCGATTGCGGTGAAGAGCGGCGAGAAAAAAGAAACGATAGTGCGGCTATGAAGGAATGAAGCAAAGGTTTGAGCCCTGAGGGCTGAAGGAGAATGTGAGTAAATGAATGGTGGGAGGGTTTGAAGTCACGAAGGAGGGTTGAGTGAGAGAGTGGGTGAGTGAGCGGGAGAATGAAAGGGGTTTTGTGAAAAACACAACATCGGTTTTGATAGAAAAACCGAAGTTGTGAGTGAGCGCGAGAACAAAAGGGATTTTGTGAAAAAAAACAACATCGGTTTTTATATAAAACCGATGTTGTGTTTTGAGAATCGCCACATTAACATCGGTTATTTTGAAAACCGATGTTAACAAAATCAATTTATTTACTCACCTATAGAGTTATTTCATATTTTAAATTTCGCGGTGTTTTCGTAAATTACGGAAGGCCATAACTTTTGACTGGGATGTCCGATTGAGGCGAAATCGGTGGCCACGCGTTCGTAATTGAGAGGAGAAGCCCCTACCAAGTTCCCCTTCAAGGGGGACTTGCCCAATAATTTTTCCCAAACGAGGTCTCTAAGTGCCTCAAATTTGCGATTTAAGATTCAAATCTCCAAAAAATTTCGTGTTTTCTAATTTTTTATTTATTCAATTAGTGAATTACAATCTATTCTTTGTTTATCTAATTAATTCTCATAATTTCGAGCGTTCTGACATAAAATACTCCTCCATCGGATATTTCTATCAAAAGTTATGACTTTACATGTTAAGATTAAGCTTATCAAAAATGGGGGTGCATTAGCAAATGTTAGTTTTTTATTTTTTTATTTACTTCTCTTAATTAGACACCCTGTTATATAAGGATTAGTGTTAATTGATGAGTCACTATGATGTCATCAAGAGATCATAACAAGTAATTATTTAGAAATTAAATTTATTATGAAAAGAACATGGTAATAGGGTTGATTTTGAATTTCTGATAGTAACATCGGTTTTTTAAAAACCGATGTCAAATGTCTTTCAGTAACATCGGTTTTTTAAAAACCGATGTCGAATATCTTCCAGTAACATCGGTTATTCATAAAACCGATGTTAAAAACATCCCTTTATTTACAAAAATGCCACCGCGTTTTCGTTAAAAACCTTTTTTCTAGTAGTGTTAACATCGGTTTTCCTTGAAAAACTTGAAAACCGATGTTATGAGAAACAACTTAACATCGGTTTTGGTGAAAACCGATGTTAACAGTGTCATCTTAATTACAAAATTGCCACCGCGTTTTCGTTAACATCGGTTTTCTCAATAACCGATGTTAATATAGCGATGTTGAAACCTATTTTTCTAGTAGTGTGATTTGCAAGCAGGGAATTCTAATCCCCATCATAATGTGGTTTATTTGGTGTGCTAGGAATTCCCTTATTTTTTAGCTCAAGGTACGTGATGCTAGTATGAAGGTGCAACCGTTAAAATACAGTATTTATAGAGCATTTGAGATGACAGAGCCTCCTTCAAGGTCTCAGCATTGCTGTTGCATGAAGCTCCTCAGACTCAGATGTTAAAGGATAGTCTTATGGCGGATGCTTTGGGGATTAAGTTTCCCAGCTAGAGTGATTTAGACTTGTTGGTTTAATTTGTTTTATGTTTTCCTTTTTTCTCGTTTGTAAACAAAAAAAATAAGTCAGTTTAGCTCTCTCTGTCAGGGCATTTTGGAGTGATGAAATGCTCATGTGTAACTACTCTATCTTCATTTTTGTCATTTTCAAATCCTTTGTAACATTAATGTACATTACCAACTGTTTCTGGCATAAATACAGAAGAAATTTTTTTGATGAATATTTATGATGCTATTTTATAACTAGAGTTGAAAAAAAGAAAAAAAAATATAAAAATAATAGAATTTATGATGCAATAAAAAGAAAGATAAAAATAAATGAGATACCGGATGAACATTTAATATATATACTCACTCACACAAGAGGCATTACGTAGTAGAAAAGTCGAACAGAATTTTTCTTTCCTTTATTATTTCTGGTTTACCAAATCAACCGTTATGATTCAAGCAGCAGCCAAACTCAAATTTGGAAAACCTTTAAATTGCCAAAACCTTTTTTACAATTAGCTTTGCTTGGATTCATTTATAAACGGAGACTCTTTTTATCATAATGGTGAAAAGTTAGTTTTGATTTCATTATAATTCGATGCTATTGACATTAATTTGGAATTCTAGTTCTAATTTTAATAACTTCCAGAAGTTATAATTAAAATTTTAAGATAGTTTTTATGGTGAATCCGATAATTTAGAGAGTTTTGATACGGTTAATTTTTAATCAATCAACTTTTTTTTTATAAAACTAATGCTTAAGAAACAATAATAAAAATATTTTAAATCCTAAATCTTAAAAGATTTTTTATAAAAAGTGTTGAAAGTAATTAAAACGATTTTAGAGGTCAGACTTTTAAAATTATATTTAATCATATTTTCTAATTTAAAAGGTTTCAATTTAAATTTTTTTAAAAATAATGTCAAGGACTATTTTGAAAATAAATAATAATAATTAATGAAAAGATAAAATTTAATTGATAAAAAAATAACAATATCAAAACTCCTAAAATTATTAGGAGCAACATAGAAACTCTCAAATTTTAAGTTTCAACTCAAATTACTAGCTTTAATTTCATGTCTAAGTTTTGTGTGTCAAACAAACACTATGTATGCTCTTAATTTCTTGAAGAATGACATATGGCATTCTTAATTTTGTTAAATTAATGTGTAAATGTTTTTAAAATTTTGAATCTTAGTTAAATATAAACTACTTAAAAATCTATAATTGTACAAGCTACTTTCTAAAATACGTATGAATTTATAAATTTTATTTAAATTGAAAAAAATGCCTAAATTTTTTAGATAGTAAGTTGCTAGTATATATACACATATCTCAAAATCACGGTCTCTTTAATAAAAAATCAGTGTTTAAATTTATTTGTTAAAAAAATTGGTTTTAATAAAATATTTTTTATTTATTTGTTTGTGTTTGTTTAAAAATAATAAATTTTTATTTTTTTTTCAAAAATCAAATTATACCTAATTTTTTTTAATTTAAAAAAAAGCCAAAGAGGAGGAATTCACGAGGGACAATTTTCGGTCGAGGACAAAGATGTGCATTTATTATAAAGTATCTACATTAACCACAAGAAGCAAAAAGCAAAGATATTTCAGATGTGTCTGTCAAAGACTCAAAATTTATAGCTTTGCTTGACATTACGAGACTTTTCTTTATGGCGAACACTTGATTCTTGTGATTGCAAAAGGTAATTAAATAGTAAAGAGATTACTAGAATATGCATTAAAAATCATTTACTATAATGGATAAAACATTAATTATTAAAATTGTCTTTTTAATATATAATCTTTGTCTAATAAAAAAATTAATATAGCTATATTGTAAATTTATATTCATAAGTATGTTTTTCTAGCATTATTGATAAAAATACATTAATTTTGTAAACTAAAAAAATATTTATTATTTATTATTTCTATAAAAAAATATTTATTATTATAATGTATTATATTTTTAGTATTTATATTAAGAGTTTTTTTATAACACACACTACATTAACGAAGATTAAACCAATATTAATTAAATCTTTGATCCATGGTATTTGTTTTGTATAGAAATCACTCATTTATAATTTAAAAATTATGAAAAGAAGTTTAAGTCCATAAAGTAAAAATTATAGGTTACGGGGTAAGAGAATATATGTTGTTATTGTTATTGTTGTTGTAACGAATTTGGCAATATCAAATTTTCAAGGCCTGATCTAAAGTTCTCATCGATAGAGAGGGGACAGAATGGTATTTTATGAAATAAATTCAATGAGTACGAATATATTTAATCCTTCGAAAATGAAATGTTAAGTTAGTTTCGTGAATATTTTATACATTATTTGGTATTTCAATGTTTGAGATTAACATTTAGTCTTTTATATTGTATATTTGAAGATCAAATTGGTCTTTAAATTAATAATTATTTTAAATATACTATAAAAATACAAATATACTTTTTTAATGACATATGAATCCAATTCATCAATAGATGAAAATCTTCCGTAAAGGTTAAAGGTTAAATTAGAGTTACATTAATAAAATTATTTTTTTCTGATAAAAAATTTCTTTAATTAATTACATGTAATAATCCTATTCAGATTATTAAAATTATTCCTTTTTTCTTTAATTTAGTAATTAATTAAGTAATTTTTTTACTGCAATAAATAAATAATTATAACTCGTTATATTATAAAACCCCTTAATCGTTAATATAGGTACACATTCTATTTATTTGGTTGTGAAACTCCTTTAGTGAATTAGCAACTATTATTATTATTACTATTTACTATTATTTAAATTTATAATACCTTACAAATTATTAGAAATCTACTAAAAAAGCTCTATCAAACCTCTTTTTATATATATATATATATAATAATCAAATTATAGCATTATAACTTTAATAATTATTATATTATTTTTATAATTTGATATAAAATGTAAATTTTATTGATCTAACCGTTGAATTATATCTATATATAATTAAGATTATTTGTATTAAATTTTGTTAAAATTGAATAACAACATTAAAATAATTAAATAATTCATATTTTAATATATTTTGAAATATTTATATTACATCAATTTTAATTTATATGAATTACATAATAAATGATTTTAGAGTAATATGAAATTTTGCATATAT
The DNA here is from genome assembly GCA_013407115.1 of Glycine latifolia. Classification (NCBI taxonomy): domain Eukaryota; kingdom Viridiplantae; phylum Streptophyta; class Magnoliopsida; order Fabales; family Fabaceae; genus Glycine; species Glycine latifolia. Next base: position 1,803,003 of record CM023954.1, read on the forward strand.
GATTTATGTGAAAGAAACTTTCAATTCAACAAAGAATTTTAAAAAAATATTATTCAGTTAAAAGTTATAAAATGATATAATAATGGTTAAAATTATACCATATAATTTGATTCATCCTCTCTTTTATAATATATATATTGGTGAATTATCAAAACTCTTATATTGATTCAATACATATACTAAAGAGCTTTTAAGCTACAAAATCAACCTGTATCTTTAAAGTATACTTCCCAAGGATTACAAACAGGGTAGCATATGAGAGATCTATAAGTCGTTAATTAATAACTGAGCATTAAAAATAAAAGTTAAAATCTCTTTAGGAATTTAAGATTACTATAGGTAGGATTTATAAATGAGAATATAGAATAAGCTACGCCGTTGTACAACAGATGAAAGCGATCAAAGAATCACATATGAAACCGACAAAACGTAACCTGTAGTGTTGATGGCATCATGCAGAACCTGAGCCTCTCTGTCTACATTCACAAGAGTGATATATATATCTGATTCTAACAACTAGAAGACCTTTTGGCACGACGAGCAAACGAAATCCGAAGGCTATGTCTTGATTTCTTGCTGTTAGATAATGTCTGTGGTTTCCCCATGTTTGCCTTCGGGTTTTTCAAAACACAAACATTACCATCGCATGTGTATCTTTTGGATTCTTCTGGTGAGCCCTCGGAGAAGCAGCCGAAGATGTTTGAGAGGTACATAGCTATTGAGAATAATAACTAATGATCAGAAATATACAATACAAATTGACTCTCAAACGATTATGTGATGCCACCCCGTTGTGTATGTATAGTTGTGGTAATTGCGGCCACTATAATTAATGTATGGTCAAGGTTGGCTTGCCGGTTCAAAAATATCTGTTCCTTATTTGTTTATCAATATTTAGGGTCACGCGTTGCCTTTATTCAGAGAAAGTCTCACCTTATATGGTCAAATGGTTTATTAGTATCAAAACGTGTTGGGTTATTGGTTGCTTAATTTTCCGCGTGTTCACATCTTCCATTTTAAATTGCTTGCTTTCTAGAACTGCTAGTATTTTTTTTAATCATATTCTGCCTATCATATACAGCTTGGTGCGCGCGCCCACATATTTATATATACGATAACAAACACTGCTGAAAAGGAAAATGTTAACAAATGAATATACTTGTCTAGGAAATAAAAGAAAGAAAAAAAAAATATTTATTATATTGAAACATAAAAATCATATACAATACTCATTAATTAATTTAAGGATAATGGTTCCGGAGTCTTCATTAGTTTTTTTTCAGAAGAAAAAAAAACAAATGTAAGATATGTTTTTTGGGTCGTGAAATATAAGATATGTTTTAGCAACAAATACAATATGTTTTCGTTAATGACGGTAAAAAAATCTGTCAAAATTCAAAAAAAAAAAAAAACAGACAAATATTTGCATGCCGACGACTAGTCACCTTGCTAGGGGTCAAAGCACGTGGATTGCAAACAACAAAAACAACTCAACTAACCCATGGTATGATACATCGACATCGTCAAAATTGAGTTAAAAAGACAAAAGCTAATGTATATAGGTATTGGGAACTCCAAATTTAAGAAATGAAGTTTTACCCACTCTGATCAACAGACATCGCTGTTCGCTGAACAGTGCACCCGTCAAATTTTCGATTGAACTATAGTATTCAAATCTTCATCTTCAGTATTACTGGATAATGGTGAACATAATTTTGAGTCTATTGTTTAAATGCAAGAGTAGGGATAAGAAGATGATCATGCATAAAGGACCAGTATAGTTTTAGATATATGAAGAAATGATATTATGAAGAATATGAAGTTAGAATCAATAAACTATTAAAAGATGAAAAAATTGTATTGATTTTTTTTTATCTAAATATTAACATTTCTTAATTTTTTTTCACGACTCTTGTGATTTTAAATATTTTCTAAAAATATATGAAATTATTTCAAATCCTATAAATACATAATTTTATATGGCATCTTTTAAATTCTTATTATATAAATTCAATAAAACTCAAACTATAAAATCTTAATTATAAAATTCTTTAAAAAATAATAAGTCTTAACATTTTTACATATTCTTTTAAAATTTATAAGACTTTTCTTCTATATCAAAATAATATTTTTAAATCTAGGACAACAAATCTAAATAGAAAACAAATGTATCAAGCTTTTATTAATGTTCATATTTAATAATTTTATGCATATATTAAATATAAATATTATATATATTATGAATAAGCCAATCTATTAAGCTTAATAAGCTATTTTTAAAGCTTAAAGTCTTATCTTTTTAATTAGAAATTTTAAATAAAAAAAATCTAAGTCATACCTTTTTAGTAAATAGGCCTAGGCCTTGAGTCCCTAATAAACCGTTTTACCTATTTTTATCCCTACTTATGACTTGTTATGGTTTGCCACCAAGTATTAAGCAAATATTATATGCGTGGTCCGTAAAATATATTGCTAAAGAATAAATGTATCTTACGCATTGAACTTAAGTCCACTAGAGACTCCCAAACAACAAATTTATCATAGGTTCATGAAAATTAATTAATGAAGGTTTCTAACAAATTAAGAGACCTAGCTAGGTTCATGATTTTAAACTCATATTTACATTCGATCTCCTCAATTCTCTATTCAATTAAACCCCAATTATTTGTTTTAATTACTAATCATGCCTCTAAAATGATAAATATAATTAATTCATGTTATGAGAATCCTCTTCTTTATAGTCTATTCCATTATTGTTTATTAGAGTTTAAATTAGAAGAAAGATTAAGTACAGAGAAACTAATTAACGAGTGTTAATTGAATTAGAAATTCAGGTATAAGTTTATTCACACAAATCTCTAAAATTCAATTATTTAGGTCAAATAATTAAAAGCAGTTTATCGGAAACAACTAATTAATTATAAAGTTGATTGAATGATAAAAAAATCAAAGAGAAAAAAATTATGAGTTCGAATCTTATCACTAACAAAAATTAATAACAAATATTTGAAGAAAAAAAAAGACTTGGAACAATCAGTCCCAAATAGAAATAAGAACAACGCAAATAGGTCCTACATATCACAATCCTAACATAGGAGTTTAATTACGGGATCATGGAAATCATAAGATCAACAAAAAGAGTAATAGAAACAAACATTGAAAGAGAAGAATCTTTACAATAATCACGGGGTCATGCATATTTCTCGAAGCGGAGACTAATATAGATGAAAACAATTAATTATGGTGCAAGAAATGATCAAAACAGTACAAAAAATAAATTAAAATTAAGACCAAAGTGTGATTTATCAATATGCATTTTTTATTTTGAAGGTATTACCGTCACTTAGACCTCCTTCTTGTTGTAGGCACAACGACATCATGCCTGCCATCTCAGTGTTGCCGGCCACAAGGTACTAAGCATTTTTCATCACCATAAATATTAGATAAAAGTCATAGAAAAATTCATTAGAATTTCTTGCTAACAAAGTAACAAATTCTTTGTTATGAAGTTTTCCATTCTCAGTTGATAACGTGGATTATTACAATTTTATAAAAGGTTTTTATTGTTTCATTTTTAATCTTAAATTAAGTTAATTAAATTAAACACATTCCTCCCAAAATATTACTTTAAATAAGTAAACCAAATAAATTATGAAATTTTCAAATATCTTTAATTTCACGAAATCTATTAAACATAAAAAATACAAACAAATTCACATAAATTTATTTTGAGAAAAAAATATATTTTTAGCCTTTTAAATAATTTATTGACTAGAATAAGTATAAAGAACATGAATAATTTCAAAAACTTTTAAGTGTGAGGGAGATACTTTGATGTTTAATTATGCACAACTTTGTGAATACATGTGTGATAAAATTGCCTTATGATTGCATGATAATTCCTGAATTCTTAAATCATTCTCATTTGGCCGATTTCATGTTAATTATCTCTCCCTTCATCGATCCAAATTAATTACTCTAATTGGTAATTTACTTTGTTATATATGCTCATACATGTAACTTTTATTTGAATTTCTTCATATGAATTACATTTCAACATATATTGCTTCAAGGGATGTTTTCCAATAAGTTTTATGAATGTTTTTAAGGTCTAGGTGGATTCATTTATTTGCAACAAATTGGAGTAACTTTGAAATCTCTTTTATCAGTTGTTTTTTTTATATTCCAATACATTTTACATATAAGACAACCTAGCTTTCTCTATTTCATGAACAAATGACCAAAGTTATCAAATAGGCCATGTGATTTCATATACCAAGTTGCATTACTCTTTAAAAAATAGCCAATTGCAATAGGAGATGGGAGACACCTTAATAACACACCATTCTCACTCAGAGATGACCAGTTGATTACGGTCCTCTAAGGCCAAAAGCATCAAGGAAGCAACAGAATTCTCCACATCATTTGCCTGAGATTTTTCATCCCCTGACATGTGCAGGATATCATCTTCAGTTATTATTCTGAGTCATTGCATAGAGGAGCAATTGATGAGTTAGCTAACCAGGAGTATCAAAAGTTTTACACCTACAACTGAGCTGAATTGAAAGAAAACTAATGTTATTCATTTGACATATCATCTTAAACAACATGTATGTACATGTACTTCGGTTGAGGCCATCTTTTCCTTTGGCAAAGCTCGTGAAGTTTATGTTTGGATCCTATAACAACTGAGATGCCATCCTTGTCAAATAGAAGCTAAGGTCAATATTAGTGGGAGCCTTCATGTTAACTAATGGGACAAAACATCCAAGTTTTTGAAGCTTCAAGTTTTGCAAAATAATTTTGAGAAGAGATGCATGGAACAGGCAACAAGCTCCTCATTTATCAAGACATTAGCAATACTTAAGTCTTTGTTCCTGCCCTGTTTTATGTCAACACACATTCCCTTCTTTTGACATATCTGAAACAATGTCGTCACCGGCTGAGATTGTTTCCAAATCATCCGGTGTCACTATCAGATGCAAAACATGCCTAATTACCTGCCACAATCACAAATGAATAAGCAAATTTTCACCAACGCAAATTATACAAGGACAATTTAAAACCTTATTTATTAACCATTTATATTACTTATCATTCATTATCATCATGGTGAATTGATTGCAGGAAATCTGATAATTATTTGTAATAGATATCATTCATTATCAATGTGATGGATTGATAAACGTCTGCAAGGACCTTTGGCGCCTTCACTGATCCGCCATGCAAAACAGAACAGGTTGATTTTCTTCGACAATGACATCCACAAAACGTAGGAGAGAGAGTTAAGAATGGAGTCTCCAATGAACTCGAAACCCTCTTTAAAGGAGGAGTGAGTGAGGGCTTCTACCACAAGTAATTTATTTTTTAATTTGTATCTTAATATATTCTCTACCCTTTCAATCAAATTCAATTCCATCTCCGCAAATATCCAATATTGACACAGTAGTGCAAATATATAATCTTAATTTATAGAAATCAATTATACTTAAAAAGGAATATTAGTATAATTCAAAGACCAGTCAAAAAAAGAAAATTCAAACATTTATTAATATAATATATAGAAATAATGAAAATAATAATAATCTATCTCTTAATTTTATCTTTAAATATTACTTTAAATAAATTATGATGAATGATTTTCAAATCCTTTATACATTTAATGTGTCCTTATTTTTTAATTTTTTTATAAAAAATATTTTAGCATACCAACATTAAAATTCATATTAACATAATCTTAAAGTTATTTCAAATTTTATTACTTCTTGACAATTAATTTTATCAAATCATTTTTTTCTTACTATATTTTTATGTATATAATATTTTAAGTTGAATTTTATTTATTAAAATAGTTAAATTAACAATTAAAAGCAAATATATTATAAATTTTATACAATATTTTGTTTATATGATTCATCATATAAAATAACAAAGATATTTGGTTAAAAAAATTAATTTACTTGAATGAAACATTAAAAAATATAATGAGTACAAAATTAAAATATAATGTTAATAAAAAATTATCTTTCCATTTGAGATGAAAATAAAATAATAAAGTAATTATCTGAGACATTATTTTTATTTGATTTATATATTGCAAAATACTACAATTTTTTTTATTAATTTGATATATAGACTTTGAAATATATTAATTGATAATTGATATAATTAAATTATACTTGAAAAATTAATTCAAATGCTGACTTGACAAAAAAACTATAATAAAATAAAATTTTAATTTATATTAATATAATATAGACTTTGAAATATATTAATTCATAATTTATATAATTAAATTATACTTAAAAGTTAATTCAAATTTTATTTTGACATAATTGCATTAGTCAATTTTAATAGAAGTAGAAAATATATAAGTGTTTACTTATATAATATGAATTTTTTTGTTAAAGAATTAAAATTCTATAAAAATTAGATTTAAAAATCTTTTCAAAAAGAAAATTTTGAATGAATATTAATGTGATATATAATATATAGAAATTAAAATTGTAAAATATTAATTTCTCTAGATAAGTTATACTTAAAAAGAAATATTGATAGAAGAGTTTGATGGTTTGACAATATAAAATAATTTTATAATATTATTTAATTATAAATCACATTGAAATAATTTTTAAGATAATTATTATAAAAATTTAAAATTTATCATACATGATGATAAGATAAGATTGAATGATACTATAATAGAAATTTATGTAATCAATACATGACTATTAAAATATTTTATTCATCATATATCCTAGTAAAATGAACAAGATATTTGGATAAAAAATTTAATTTAGTTGAATGGAACATTAACAAATATAATAAGTATAAAATTCAAATACAATGTTATTCAAAAATTGTTTTTCCATTCAAGATGAAGGAAAATTTAAATGTATATTAATACAATATTTGGAATTTGAAATATACTAATTTTGACTTTATATAATTAAATTATACTTGACATGTTGATAGAAAATTTAACATTATTAATATAGCATTTATATAAATATTAAAACAAATAGATTTTATTATATACTATGACACAATTTTGGTATTTAATTATAATACATAAAAATTATTTTATAAAATACATTTAAAAGAGTCAAATGGATATTAATTATCAAGATAAGTTGCTTTTATTAGAAGTCACCACTTACCTTGATCTCCAAACCGCCCAGTTCTCTTACCTGCACCATTGCGTTTTGCCACAATGCCCCTTTGTTCGCCAAGTGGAATGCTTTATGGCCTATATAGTCATACTTATTTTCACTAATATATTTTTTTACTGTAATTTCACTAATATTATTAAGACTCATAGTTCTTTTTTTAATAATAAGTACTAAAAATAAACACATTTAAAAATTTACATATTAATAAAAGATATATTATGTTAAAAAAACAATAATAATATTATTATTAATTCCCCGTGCATTGCATGGACTTACATACTAGTAAAATAAAAATTAGAAAATCAAATAAAAATAATTTTGGTATTGTTTCTGTTTTTTTCCTAATCTTCTTCCTAATTTTTTGCAAAGCTAAATATATATAAACTAAAACAAGAAATCTACAAATTTTTGTTCTTTACAATAAATTTTTTTACAAACATAAAAATATGCCAAAAATATTTTATAAATTATATTAGTAATATTTATTTTTTATAAGAAAAATTCTAATCACGTCTACAAACAATATTATGAAAAATACATAATTTAAATTATACAAAAGAACCTATAATTTAAATAAATCAATTATTTCTTAAACACGTTATGCCTTGAACAATATGTGATTTCACATTGAGAAATTTTTTCTTAATTTTAAATTTTTATTTTTAAAATTATCAATTGTTATTATAATTATAGCGTGATTTTAATTTTAAAATTTTGATAAATTGTATCAAACTGAATATGTTTATCTTTTTAAATACTCTGAATATTAATATTACAGTAATATTTATCAATCTTAATTAAAATTGTATTCTTAAAATTAAAATTATAAATCCAATAACAACAAAAACTTATTATTGATTAAAATTAACGTGTTTTATTTGTTTTGAATGAAGTTATTATTTAAAATAAAATACTCTATAACTTTACATCACCAAAACATATTATTTTAAAATTTAAATTATATTTTCTAAATTCGAATTACAATCTTATATATATTTCAATTTTAATGCAATTCAGCAAAAAACATTAGGCAGAATATTATAAAAAAAAGAAAAAATATAAATATAATTTTATTTGACAATTTCGCATCATTTCCTATAAGGTATTCTCAAAATACCTATATCTAGGGCGCATGAATAGGTAATACTCCAATTTGTCCGCTTTGATTTTTGTTAATTATTATATTTTATTAGTTGTAAAATATGTTAGGTTTTTGTATTCTTATATATAGGTACAGAGAGTAGAGAAATGAAACCTCTAATATGCAACGTAGATACATAACAATGGCAAATGAGGAAAAGAATTCGCGAGGAGCTGCAAAGAAAGAAGGTGATTCGGTTGATATATTTTTGAGGAAGGGTATCCGTGCCTGGCTTACACAGGAACAACAAAAGAATCCTCAGTTATTTTCGTTCCTCGAGGATGACGACACCGAGATTTTGAACAGCATCCTCAGAAGACAAGAAGAAAGAAAGAGAGAAGAAGAAGGCACGTCCACGAAAGGTGCTAGCAACAGCAGTGATAATAATAATGTTGGAGATTCGAAGAATTACAAGGCCATGTGAAGAAATTAAAGATTCATGAAATGAAGGGATGTGAGGTGAAGTTTGTTGGAACTATCTCTCCGTAGATCTCTCAATATCTACAAGCACTTCAGTCTATCTTTAATTCAAAAAATAAACTCTTATGCATTTGTATTTAAGTTCAAACAATAACTCTGTTGCATAACAATATAATGTTATATATCCTTTAGTTGTTTATGTAACAAATTTACTCGTACTTCACTTATACATCAATAAATTCAGATCGATCTTTCTTTTCTTCTATATGGTATCACGAGCCAATTTGTGCTTAACAGCCACCCCCCCCCCCCCCCCCCCCCAAAAATAAATTCAGCTCCTTGGTAGAATTCAACTTTGCATCCAATCTCCCCATTAAACTCAATGGAACCAAGTACCCCACATGACATAAACAAATTATGCATTTTCTCACAGCTCACAACCTAATTAGCAACGTAGAGGGCACCACTGTCTGCCCTCCTAAATCCATCAACACAATGGTTCCGTAACTGAGAATCCAAATTATCTTTTAATGTTCTATTCAAGTAAATTAAATTTTTTTATCTGAATATGTCATTAATTTCATAAAATATATCCTATAAACAAACTACACCGTCACCGAGAAGTTGGCTCGTATCGCTGCACGCCTTGGCCTCCACCACTCCCCTTGTTCAGTAATTGGAATGCTTTGTGGATGCTATTGCCGAAGAGAATTAGCCTGTGGCATGGCAGATTAGTGAAGGCATCAAAGGTCCTTGCAGACATCCTCTAGTCTATTGTCGGCGTTGTTTATATCGACCTTGGCGCCTACAACCTTCTTACATTATGGCGGCTGCATACGTTTATCAATCCATCAAGATGATAATGAATGAGATTACCACTTAACACCAAGAGAGGTAGAGGTAGTTTTCTTGATTTAATTTTTTTTTTTTCATTTTTTCCTTCTTTCTTTTACTCTTCTATTATTTTAATTTTTTTTTCCTTTTCTTTGTCTTATTTTTTTTTTTTCTTTCTATTTCACTTCCTCTTTTTTTGTTTTATTTTCGATCTATCATTAATACATGAAAGTTGCTTTGTCATTTGTGACTATGGTAATTGGGCATGTTTTCCAGCCGATGCTGACACAAGATGATTTGGAGCAACGACCTCAACCAGTGACAACGTTGTTTGAGATATATATGCCAGAAGAAGGGAATGCACGTTTTGATATAAAATATTCATGGAATGGAGACTTAAGTATTGCTTTGCTAATGTCTTTATAAACGGGGAGTTTATTGTGTCCTCCACCTCTGCTCAAAAGTATCTTACAAAAGTTCAAAGTTTCAAAGGATGCCTTAAATAAAATTGGATGTTCTATCCCCTCGGTTAATATGAAGTTTCCCATCAATATCGAGCTAACAATATACACCAATGAGGGTGGTACCTTGGCTGTTGAAGATGCCAAAAAAAAAAACTTCATGATTATTATTTAGATAGCAGTACAACTTGGTATGTGAAATCACGAGGCCTATTTGATTACTTTGATAATTTGTTCGTGAAATTGAGAGAGCTAGGTTGCCTTATTTGTAAAAAGTATCAAGATATCAAAAAACAATTAATAAAAGAGATTTCAAAGTTACTTCAATTTGTTGCAAACAAATGAATCTACCTAGACCTTGAAACCATGTTAACTTATTGGAAAGCATCCCCTGATATGAAGTAAAATATGTAGACATGTAATCCATATATAAAGAAACTCAAATAAAAGTTACATTTATAAATAATAACAATGTAAATTATCAATTAAAAACAATTTGGATCAATAAACAAATTTATGTATTTTGTACTGTTCAATTTAATTATAGTCAAACGCTAGGCTGAAGGAAGAGATAATTAACATGAACTAGACCCAAAGATAATGATATAAGAATTAATAAATTATTATTTAATCATGACAATTTTATCAAACATGTATTCACGAATTTGTATATATTTAAACATCAAAGTATCTCACCACACATTTGTCCTTGTCATAATAACTATAAAATCTTGTTACACATATGCAATATCAAATGTTAAGTAGACCAAACAAAACATTTTATTTTTTTTCTTATCTCAAAAAGGTCAACTTTGCTTCAAAGAACTAATGCTTACGGGGCAAGAAAAATGTCTCACACATGCAAGTAAATAGCCTTGGAGTTAACTTTATATACTAACATTAGTAATGAAGATCAATTCGAGGGATATTTATTTTTTTATGATTTTGTTAAGAAATAAAATGATAATAAATTATAAATTTTTTTAGTAAGTTAACTGAATTTTTTTTAGTTTTATACAATGATTAGAGATTGTTGGGTGTGCAGTTTGAAATATATTGCTAACGTGCTATTAATATTATTGAATGTATTAAGTACTGATCAAATTAAGTTAATTATGTCTATTTTTTTTCTAATAATTAATTTAATGATTATACATTTTTGTTTAAGTTTCATATTTTGTATAAAATAATATTACATTAGAAATATAAAGATTTAATTATATTTTAGATAAATAGTATTTTTATTTTAAAATATATAGAATATCTACAAATTTATTTATGAATGTATTAAATATACTCTTTTAGGAATATAAATGATTATTTACCCTAATATTATTAAAATTCAATTCAATCCAATACTTTTTTTTCAATTTTTATTGTTTACTTTTTGCAGTCCTTATTAAATTGATTCAGTTATCAATATCTCAATTTTTTTCCGTCCAAAAAAAAAACTGAATTTTTTTTATTAGATAGAGACTATATCTAGACTCATGGATATATATAGAGGTATAGAGAGAGAGAGAGAGTAGAGTAAGGAAAACTTCTCAAATCTGCAACGTAGATACATAACGATGGCAAATGAGGAAAAGAATTCAGGAGGAGCTGTAAAGAAAGAAGGTGATTCGGTTGATAAGACATTGAGGAAGGTTATCCGTGCCTGGCTTATACAGGAACAACAAAAGAATCCTGAGTTATTTTCGTTCCTCGAAGATGACGACAATGAGATTTTGAATAGCATCTACAGAAGACAAGACGAAAGAAAGAGAGAAGAAGAAGAAGAAAGAAAGAGAGAAGAAGAAGGCACGTCCACGAAAGGTGCTAGCAGTAGCAGTAGCAGTAGCAGTGATGAATTGCCAAGTCCATTTAAAGAAAAGATTCAAGAAATGAAGGGATGTGAGGTGACGTTGTTGCTACAGAAGAAACTCTGTGAGTCAGACTTGAATCCAAACCAAAACGATGCCTGCTTCTCTATGAAAATTGCCAACAATTTTCTGACACAAAAGGAGGAGTCCTTTCTAGAGGAAAACAAAAGGCTTGCTGGCATGCACGTCATTGTGTTGGATCCTTCTCTTACAGAGTGCAACATGTGTTTCAAGAAGGGTTCAAGAAGCTGCTTCTACGAATTGACCAATGGATGGGACCAAATTGTGCTTCAGAATGATCTCAAACTGCATGATATGCTGCAGGTTTGGTCCTTCAGAGTCTCCTCTAATCTCTGGTTTGCACTTGTCAAGCTGTGAACGAAGATGCTGTACATGTGATGTGATGGTCTGTTATTTCAATCTGGATAATTACTGTAAAAGATCTATGAATGACACCCTCTAAATTCTCTATGTCAATTTAGAAGGGTCTGAAGATATTATTCACTTCCAAGTTCCAACACTTTCAAGAAATAATAAAATACCAATTTTCTTTGCTTGTACATTTATCCTTCATTACTGCGTTTTCATTTGTGTCTTTGCTTTCTGATTTTACTTTATAAACTAGAAACTCCTATTACACCCTTTTGATTATTCGCTTGTCAAAATTTCTAGTAAAGTTATTATAGCATACAAATGTTCTTTTGCATGTGTCATGCATTGAACTCTTAAGCGGTATAATCCTTTGCAGTGCTAAGAGAGGGTGGAAATGGGTAAAAGCAAGGAAATGATTTATGTGTTAAAGGTAGTAGTTTATATTATGTATGAATGATTATTTCTATTAGAAGCTCACTAACTCCTCCTCTAAAGAGGGTGTCTCCTACGAGCATTTGGAGTTTATTGGAGACTCCACTCTCAATCACACCATCACCAACAACCTCTATCGCACTTACCCTGATCTCCAACCAGGCCAACTCTCTCTCTTCTACGTGCTGTCAACACTAGCACTGAGATATGTTTGCATTGTTCAGATAGCAAAAGTATCCTTCACATGACGGGATGAAAAATCTCGAAAAAATGATTCGGAGAACTCTATTACTTCCTTGATGCTTGTGACCTTAAAGGAGCATAATCATCTGAGTGAGAATGACGTGTTATTAAGGCGTCTCCCATCTCCTGTTATTATTGTGTATTGTTTAGAGAGTAGTGCAACTTGGTATATCAAATCACACGGCCTATTTGATTAATCTAGTCCTTTGAAATTGTAAGAGTTAGGTTGTCTTATTTGTAAAATGTATCAAAGTAACTAATAAAAGAAATTTCAAAGTTACTTTAATTTGTTGCAAACAAATGAATATGATGCCTAGACCTTGAAAACATGCATTTAACTTATTGGAAAGGATCTCTTGATATCATGTATATGTTGGCATGTAATTGATATGGAGAAACTCTAATTAAAGTAATTTGGATCGATGAACAAATTAAGTATTTTGTAATATTCAATTTAATTATAATCAAAAGATAGGCCGAAAGAAGAGATAATTAACATAAACTCGGCAAAAGAGAATAATATAAGATTTCAAAAATTATTATTTAATCATATATATAAGATAATTTTATCATACATGTATTCACGGATTTGTGCATATTAAAACATTAAAGTATCTCCCACACATTTTCCTTTGTCATAATAACTATAAAATATTGTTAACACATGCAATCAAGTGTTAAGTAGACCAAATCAACAAAAAACATTGTATAATTTTTTTTTTCTTATCCCAAAAAAGTCAACCTTTCATCAAAGAACTAATATATTATGCTTACGAGGCAAGATAAATGTCTCACACATGCAAGTAATAGCCTTGGTTCTTGTTTATATTCTTTTCTTTTCTAATCTTAAAATTAAAAGTGATTCTTGAAGGGCAAGCGACGCATTATTTCATATATATTAGCACATATATAACAACTTATTTTGTTTGAACTTATACTGGTCTTATAAATTTAGAATTGTTAAACTGATACACTTAAAAATTAAAATCAGATCAAAATAGCTTAGTTATTTCAATCATACAGAGAGAAAATGACCAAATATTCCAAACTCAAAGT
>CM023954.1:1832059-1872816 GCA_013407115.1 Glycine latifolia
CAATTCCCTCACTGCACGACGCTGATGTTGCCGGGCATTTTTAGCTCGCTTCGGAGCTAATCGGTTGTCCCTTTCCACAAATGCAAGTCTGAATTTTTCAGCTACTGATAATTCAGTGGAACTTGAAGATGGAGAGATGGGCTTCAATGCAAACCCATGCATTGTCCATGTTCTGGGATCAATGTCCTTGACAACTTCATCATCCAATATGATATTTTGTAATGCTTCCCGAGGAACCTCAGTTCCCTTAAACCCAAAGGGTGATGACTTAGGATTTACTACAACACGTGGGCACTCAGTGGAAAAGTCCTCTAAAGAATTTTTATCAATGTTTGGCTGCAAATAAAATAAAATAATCACTTCTTGAAGAAATGTCGGCCATGAAAAAATATTAAACTACTAGCAACTTCTATTTTCTATATGCAATGAGAATCAAAGAAAAATCCTTATCCATCATGCCTATTTTTTTCCTAATTCTCACTCCACCCCCCATTGGCTGGAGGAAGTGCTGCGTATGTGTCTCTACACCAACCAATGCTATCATAAAAACAAAGATATCAAACTAAGAAGGAAATACATGAATTTTTGCATTTCAGCAAGGACAAAAATTGGCATCCAATTACAAATTAGACAGAAGTTTTCAAGTTCATACCCATACTAGCCACCTGAGTGATTGTGCCCCACTAGCAATTTCTTTTGTATAAAGCTCCTCCCAAGAATCCTCCTCCACATAATCATCAAACCTTGGTTTAAATATACCCAAGCATCTTCGTGCAGTGTTGTCACTCCTTGGACATCCTCTGCAATATTAATTATGGTTCATTGCCTGTTATGAGTTTTGTAATGATGTAATCCTAATCAAAACACAGTCTTGTATCCAATGTGATTATAATTGATTAGACAAAAATCATTGTGCAATATAGGAAATTACGACCATGAAAACAACAAAAAAAGAAAAGAAAAGAAAAAAGCACCCTAAACGATTTTAAAATTACATAATTTTCCACCTTTTTAATTTAATTTGATTTTTTAAACAAAAGAGAGAATAAATATAGAATAAATTTCCCAATACCTACAACTTCCCAGGTTTCGGATAACATTTCCTTCGTGAGAATAGACATCAATTTTTTATATCAAAGCCAATTTTTGGCATTATAAATAAATAAGTAAATATGTTTTGATCATCTTTACAAGAGAACTCAATTTACAGATCCTAATGACAAAAGTATGACAGATACAATAGTAACAAGAACATGGTACCTAAAGGGCCCATTGAAGCAAAATTACAAGTTTTCAGATTATGTCTTAAATGATAGACAAAATACAGTCTAAAATAACACAATGAACAAATTGCATTAACAAAGAAATAAAACTTAAAGTGGATAACACAGGATATGTACCCGCATCTCAATGTCTCCAATAAGTGGCAGTGCTTCACAAGCTCAGATATACCATTAGCAGTAATTTTGGTGCACCGGCTGCAAATAGTCTCAATATATCAAGTGATTCTGAAAGAGAGAGAAGTATAATATAAAAAAACACACTACAAAACTACAAAAATGTTTGTTAGCATCACATCAATCCTACAATATGCTAACCTCAAGGAAAGTTGTTGACGGACCAAAAACAAGGTGAAGAAAATTAATAATAACCACATCCAGTAGAAGTAAAACCATGAAATACAATTAAAATTACAATGGAAGAGGAAGATCTAAGCATAAAACTCAATCTGCATTCATCACTCACTTCTAATAAACTCATGATATAGTTCAAACAGCAAAATATTTTCTCAAAATGTGCCTACCAGCTGGTCCATTGAATGGGACATATGACATGCTCTTGTAGCATCAAGTAAGCTTCAGAGTTAAGACTACAAGCTAGAGCATATTGCATGAAATGTCTTCTGAAATTTGAATATACATGAAAAGACTAAATATTATGAAAATTCTTGTTTTTTCAGCTTATTTATTCTCATGTCTCAGACTTCAAAGGTCGATTGCATTACAATTAAAGCATAGTAATTGTTTCATTTTTTTAATAAAAAAAGTTATAGTTCTATACCTTATATCTAGAGCTTTAATGAATCTACATACTTCAGCTGCTTTTATCAAGCCAAAATCAGAGACATCTGAGCCAGAGACATCAAGGATTTCCCAGGAAGTATCAGCTAATGCAATCAGGATATCATCATTCAGCAATTTTCTTCTTCTAGCAATAGCTGCCACTGCTATCTGTCATTAAGCATAACTAACTTTTTTATGTGTATTGTATTTGTATGTATGTATAAAGTACATGATGCAGGATGAAGGATTCTTTTTGTTCTTTTTTGGGGGAAGACACATTATAATCAAAGATTTTTAACAAGGGATAAACAAAGAAGTGTTTAGGACAGTTAGCGGAACACAAGTTTGAACCACTTAAGAAAATAACTGGGTGCCTCAACAAAGGATATTTCTTTAGCAAAGAAAGCGGGGAAATCCTGGAGAAACCTTTGTTTCCCACACATTTACATTGAGAACACTATAAATTTAGAATTTCACTTGTTGACAAGTATGAGCATTAGGATAAATGACTTATTAAAGGATTTGAAGAATCAGAATCATTCTCTAGCAACCTACCTTTATATCAGCTGGCAAGTTGATAGCAATTTCACTCAAATCTGCAACAATATCCTCCAAATGTCTTCCAAGAACTCCAACACAAAGGCTGACTAAACTCGGAGGCTTTGTCTTCTTAGGCAGTAATCCTGCACAAAAATTTCTCAAATAATTTGTTAATGCCTATTATAAGGCACATGCTTATGAAAAAACAATTGGTGCATGGTGCCACCAAGGTTTAAACCCTAAGATCTCATTTAAACTACCAAAACCTCTCACAACTAACACCCACCTAGTGTCTCCTTCAAAGAAAACAAATTTTAGTCATTCTATTCAGGGGCAAAACTCAAACTGAGCTTCCATTGTCAGCATAATCTAGTCATACAAACACAGAGTCTAAGGGCAAAACCAAATTAAACAATGAGCACTTGCCACAAAACCAGGCAACATGATCAAAACTGAAACCAATCGCAGTAAAAGGCCCAAATGAGGATTGAAGTGTTTTTTGTTTGTTTTTTAAGCTTTCTACTTAAAATTATCACAGAAACAAAGAACCACTGCATTTCAGAGTTAGTATTGTTTTGTCAACGGTCTTTCAATTTCAATTGATCTCCAAAACAGAGCAAGTGCAATTGATCATGGGGCAACGAAAGGTGAAAGCTTTACCAAAAACCAAACATAAACATAACACCCCATCTCTAAAATACAAAAGCAGATTGAAAGTGAGAAAAAGGGGTTTAAAAAATACCGGGAAATTGAGGGTGGGTGATTGAAATGGAAGACTTGGATTTGACGTTGGATGGAGGATTCAAATCGAGGTTTTGCAAAGAGGTCGCTAATGCCTTGGCACCTTTACCTTTATCCATCCAAAATCAAAATGAAAAACGATGTAACAGAACGTGCCCTTACACAAAACCTCAATTCTGAGGAACCAAATTTGACGGTGTTATCAACTTATTCTAATCTCGCTCTCTCTTTCTTGTCTTCTGAAATAAACGAATCCGACTTTACTTGCGACCTCCCTTGGAAAAATTAATTATTTTCTGTATTAATTTTAATATATTGTTGCCTATCGATTTTGTTAAAAAAAAATAAATAGTTCAGTTACTACGGTATACACTACATTTTTATTTTTATATAATAAAAAATTATAACAAACTAATACTTTTCAATATATAAATATGTTATATTAAAATTTATAATAAGTAAATATTTTTAAATATATATAACTTATGTTTAAATTTATAATAAAAATCAAATTATAATATAAAGTTATTTTTTAACTATTGTTATGTTTTTCTATAAATAAAATGTTAAAATATAATTTAAAGATAAGGATTACAAAAATGGTATATTGAAATAGACGTGCAGTTAAAATGATTAAGTATATATATAATTATATAAAGATTTTAAAAAGGGTTATTTGAGATTATTAAAATATAAATATTTTGATTCATTACAAAGATAATGTGTAAATGTATTAGTAATTTTTTATATATAAGTTATAGGTATTTGTCAACTCATCATTGGAGACAACTTATTTAAACAGAGTATTTGGAATAATATGAAATAGGAGTGTTCATGACCTAACTCATCTTACTAACTCAATTTGTTCTTAAAGGATTTTTTAATGAGTTCAAGTTAAATAAATTAGATCAATTTGTTTTAAGAATGCATTTAGAGTTATATTTTAGGTCATTTCAACCTAGTTCAATGTCATTTTTTAAAAGTATAATATTTAAAAAATAATTATATATTGATAATACAACTCCTTGACTAAGAAATAATATTATGTTTGATATAATATTATATTTATATTATTTATTTTAAAAAGAATATTATAAAATATATTTTAGTTATAATTATATACTTCTTTAATTCTACGATATAATTATATGTAACGTTAAAAGTATTAATATATCATGTCAACAAGTTAAGTTTATCCAAGTTTATTCCATATATATATTTGTCTAGTCTTAATTGAATTGGATTCGAAACTTAGAATTCACAAAAGTTGTTTGTGTTAAAATTTTGGACCAGGTGAGAACTATGTTCAACTCGTTACCCGTCTCAATCTGTATTAGTAAGTCTAATTGATTGTTTCTCTAAAAATAAAGTCTAATTGTTTGTTATGAATAAAGTCATACAGTAGTATTAGTGATGATATATATTACAGATTAAACTCATAAAGTATTAAATATTTCAAAAGTAGGTTTGGTTTGTTACAATCGGCAAAACCAAACATACAATTGTCGAAACTCGTAATTAAATTAGGCTTTTGTCAACTGGGCAACTGTCTAGTGTCCAGTCTACTTAGGTGTAAAAAAGCGTCATTTTTTAGAGTTTAATTTTTATGTAGTGTCAAGTATAAAATATTTATATTATTAATTAATACCCTAATTAGTATTCTTTTTTGGATTATACATAAATATAAATGTTTTTTTTTATATTTTAAAAATATACGTCATTAATTATTTCTGTATTTTGATGTTTCTAATCATCGATTCATTTTTTATTAATCTCTTATTTATGTTAATATATGTATGCTAATTCATATAAACGATATTAAAAATTTAAAAAGGGTACAAAATTATGTTTGATATGTTTTTAATTTTTTTTACAACGATATGTTTTCTAAAAGTTAATAAGATTATCATATAATAATACATATAATCGACATTGTAAATAAATGATAATATAAATTTTTTAGATCATCCGTGAAGAGATTAGTTACTTTTTTATGTAACACTTAAAATATTCTCATTTTAAATAAAAAGATTATGCTTTTCATATGAATTCCCATTACAGTTAGTAAACATGAAACTCTCCGTTTTAAAACTTTGAAATAATTCCTTTATTTTCTTATAAAAGATTGTAGTGAAGACGACATTACTTCAATTCACAGTAAACAAAAAATTCTAAGCCCAAAGAGCATTCATAGAAAAAATTACATTTACTTTAAGATAACAAGTGAGTTTGAATTTATGACTTGAATTTATTGGACTTGCTTGAGTTTTGTTTTTTCTTCCAATAATTCATGACACAGTATGAAAACTTTTATGATTAAGTAATTTAAAGTTTAATTTCTGTTGCCATTATTTTATCCTTTTAATAAAAGTTAAATTTTAATATAAGAAAAATAAATTTATAGATTACACTTCAAACTCGCGAAACACGTTGACAATACAATAATTATTTATGTGTCTAATACCTAAAGGGGACTTTTTAGTCGTTAGGTAACACTTTACGTTTGATAATTGGTAAGCATTGACTAGGGACAAATCTCACAAAAGTAGAGTGCCTTCGTTGTCCTTGGGAAGAACGTGTCACATAACTACTCCATTTGATATAGCCATATAGGTGTGGTGTGCTATACTTTAAGATAACGTAGTGAGCCAATCCCACATGCTTGGGTGAGTTAAATAAAAATGCGGGTAAAATCTATTTTTGGTTCTTGTATTTTTATTTAAAATTAGTTTTAGGTTCTGTATTGATTTTCAAATCGATTATTTTGATCTACAAAATTTAAAAATATGTAAATTTAGCTTCTTAACAGCATTAACATTGTTAAAGGAAAAGGACTAACTCTGCATATTTTTCAAATTTTGAAAACCAGAAATGATTGATTTAAAGTTACAAAGATTAAAACCTTTTTTTTTAAAGTATAGAGACAAAAAAACATATTTGGCCCTAAAAATTATATGTTTCACTCTTTTGGGAATTAAGTAACTTGATCCGTTTAAAATAAAAAATATTAAATAAAAGAAATTTTGAAAAAATATTAAAAATAAATTTAAATGTTACAAATTATTTATTCATTTTAATTTTAAAATAAATAGCCTATGTACTAATAATATAAAAAGATATTAATTAGTTTTACAATAATTATTTTAATATTCATACGTAGTATAGTTTCTTAATGATTAATAGTATAAATTTTTTTACAAATAATAAATTTACAATTTCAAATTCTTAATTTTAATTGTTTAATAGAATAAGATTTATTGTATATCTGGAAATTTTTTACTTAATTTCTACTCATATATATGGTCAACTATATACATTGTTAATTCACAAGTGATTAAGAGTAAATTAATATAATTGTTTATAATTATCCATGTGTTAATGTTAACCACTTTTAAGACTTAATTAACTATTATTAATTAGGAAATACTAATATCTAAGAGCATCTAGATCTTGAGGATATATCTTAAGCTGAAAATCTGATCTTGGGGATAGATCTTAAGAATGTAGAATGAACATTTGATATGCTCAAATTTCAATTCATAGTTACATGTGATCTATTACATGTCCAGAACATGAATATAATGAAAGATATAATGTTGGCATGCATGATATTGAATAACATAATTGTCAAAAACGAACGAGATATATTCAATGTAATATCAATGTTAATTATTATCATATAGACGATGACATTTCAAATATTAAAGTATTTCATGGTGCTCATCTAACTTTGCTACTTACTAGCAAATAAGATGTATTATGCATACAAAAAAATTTATCAACAACTTCAAACAAAGTTGGTGGAGCATATTTGAAAATGCTACATTCACAACAATAATGAAATTTAATTTTCTGGCATTAATGTGTTTTTTATTTTTTTATTATCAAATTTATGTATTTATTATTTGTTTAACATTTAGTCATAAATAAAAATTAAATTTATGCTCATTTCCCTATTTCTTAATATTTATAATAAAAAATCTTACATGTTTTATTAATTAAATTTAATTACTAATCAATTATATTTAATTTAATAAATATTTAAATAAAATATCTAAAAGTGAGATCTATGTGAAACCTACTAAAAGTTATCTAAGATAAGATATACACTAAAAGAAAAAATGAATATCTTAAAAGATCTTCAATTTTACATGATAATATGAAATCCATCAAAAAGTGATATAAATTTTCAATTTAATATATATCACTAGAGATGATATAAATAACTATATCTAACTTTTTTCTTCCTTTATAAAATATATATATATATATATATATATAACTTTTTAGTTTTTTCTCAACTAAACTAATTGATGAACTTAAACATGATTTAACCAACATAAAGTTAGCAGCTAGCTAAATTTGTCTATTTGTTAGCAGCTCAATTTGAAAAAGAAAAAAAATAGCAAGTTTCCCTATCTATTTAAGCCTAGTTCTTGTGCCCATTAAGGCAGTCAGGCCCACCTCTCACATTAACATGTCAAATTGTCAAGCAACTAGCCTTCTCAAATTGCATTACTAGTACACAACATAATACCAAACACCCTCCATCCTTGGACTTAATTCACACTCCCAACGCTTCCTCTTTCTCCCATAAATACCTTCATTCATTTCAACACCACCACCACCACTTCCTCACTTTTGTTACTTTCCTAGTTTTTCTCTCAATATGGTTGGAGCCCTTCTCCTCAACGCCAACTTCAAGATTCATTTCTCACGCATATCAAGCCAAGCCCGTGTCCCCTTACCCGTCAAGCCCGCACCGCTCAGAATGCCCACTCCCCACTACCCCCACTGGGCCTCCTTGCAGGCCGACATTGAAGCCCACCTCAAACAAACCATTCCCGTCAAAGAACCCCTCGAGGTCTTCGAGCCCATGTTCCACCTCGCCTTCGCCGCCCCCCGGACCACCGTCCCGTCCCTATGCCTCGCCGCCTGCGAGCTTGTCGGCGGTCACCGACAACAAGCCATGGCCGCGGCATCGGCCTTGTTACTCAACCTCACCAATGCACACGCCCATGAACACCTTCCTCTAACCGACGGGCCTGGGTCCAGGCCCATGTATGGCCCCAACATAAAACTCCTCACCGGGGACGGGATTGTTCCGTTCGGGTTTGAGTTGCTGGCGAGGCCAGACGGGCCAGCACGTGCGAGCCCGGAGCGAGTCCTGCGTGTGATAATTGAGATATCACGTGCGGTGGGGTCGGTGGGGTTGCAAGACGCGCAGTACGTGAAAAAAACGTTGTCGGAGGGTGAATCGGACGGTGGTGAGGAGGTGCAACACGTGGAAAGCATGCAGCGCGTTATATTGGAGAAAAGGGACGGTGGGTTGCATGCATGTGGGGCTGCGTGTGGTGCCATGTTGGGAGGTGGAACTGAGGACCAAATTGAAAGGTTGAGAAAATTTGGATTTCATGTGGGGATGATGAGGGGAATGCTACAAATGGGGTTCAAGGAAAAACATGTCGAAGAGGAGAGAGAGCTTGCACTCAAGGAATTGCAATTTTTCATGGACAGAGATGTTCATGTTCTTCATGTTATTTCTAGTTTTATTTATTAATTTCTATTTTCTAGCCAGTTTTAAGGAATCTATTTGGAATCTCAAGTGGGTTATTGTCCATTTACATATGTACGGAACATGATCAACTGTGCAGTTCATAAAGAATAATTGCACGATCATGCGTTTCAAATCTTATGGTATATATAGCAGAAGTTTTTAATTTATATTTTACTTTATAATTTAATGTGTAAAATTTATTTTCAAGGATAATACTTTTTAGTTCGAAAATATACCAAATATTCACCGTGTTTTTACATCAATCACACTAATTTATTTTTTCCTTTTATAACTTCCAATTAACCAATAGAAAATAATCAAAATATTCCTGCGGTTTTTTTTTGTGCACTAAATAGCAGGACTCTATTTTTAATGCTATTTGAGATTCATGCTTATGCAGTTGAAAATTCAAACTGATCCATATATATGTAATAATACTATTTTAGTGAATTAAATGCAAACCCATTAAATGCGTGTTTTAATTATTTCTGATAAGCGTGAAGAAACACTTATTTACCTAAACTCAACTTGAACCCAGACGACGTTTTTTTTATCAGTAAAAGTATTAATATTAAGGGGTACTAAGAGCTACCCCAACCCTTATACAAAAAATGTACTCATCATCCATGTAAGTATAAAGTCAAAGTTGATGTCGAAACCCATTCTCTTAACTTCATCCATGCATGTACTAATTCAAATTAATAAGAGTAGTCAGAATAATTAAAAATATATTTAATAAGAGCAGAAATTTTGTAGAATACATGCACTTTTATTTATGGCAACCCTACTTAGTCAACGGAGAATTTTGTGGAATAGTACCGAGTCTATCTAATTTGATGCTGAAAATGCTTGGTCCTATGTAGGGATTTTAATGGCATTCTCTTTTAACATGAGAAGAAATAGAGAAAGTGGGGAGGAGACTCAAATCTTCATATAGTTTAATGGAGGTACATCTAATGTTCTTTTTGGTTGTGTGAGGAGAGAAATAAAGTAGAAACAAAGTAAGATCTTAGGTTGTTTGATTTAAGAGAAATATATAAGAAATAGAGTTAGAATAAAATGATAAAGTTATAAAATGTCAAGACTACATTAGATGTAATTAGTAATTTAAGTCCTCATTACTTATTATTAAATTGATTATATGTAATCAATATTTATCATATTTGTTCATTATAAATAAATGGTTAGTGTTGTCATCATTAATATATAACATTACGTACAATAAAATATTTTTATATGGTATAAAAACTTAGATTATTCTTCACAAAGAATAGTGAAAATCGTGCTCCACCGATGACTTACTATCAAGTCAAGTCCTGGCGGACTGGTTGTGGGCAACCATCCTCGCCATCTTCCCAAACCAAAAAAATTTTTAGTTCCATTTTGTTTTTTTTCCCTCTTTTCTCAATTGCAGCCCTATTTGTCGCATGAATACTATCGTAATCGTTGTGAGCACTATTACATTGCCACTATGTTGCCTTTTCGTTGGTGTGCCAAGACTACCAAAAGTGTCTCCCTCTAGCGAACCCAACACTGCATATCTCATTGTTGTGTGTTGCCACCCTCCGACGCGTGACACTCACGTGCCTGCATCGAATCGATATGTGATATTTTTCGCGTGAGCCATCCTCCGATGACCTCCCGTTGTGTTTCTTCTTTTCCGAAAAAACCTATTTTTACTTCATTTGGCTCAATTTGCATTTGTTTGTCATTGTTTGGTTGCTTTGGCTATTGCATCTACACATCTAGTCATTGGTCAAACAGCCACGTGACACCTTTTCCAGCGTGACCATCACCCGGTGACCATGCCATCATCCTCATTTTCCTTCGACAACCCTATTTCGCTGTTGTTTGGCTCTGTTTTGTCGTTATTTGGTTGATCCACAATCCAACGATCACATCATCACACTTTGTCTCTTTCCAGCGGCCTCGCCAAAGACCACCACACCATCCACATGCGTCGCCAACTCAAAACACCACAGCACACGCCCCTAAGTATGGTCTTGATGCGTGATGTTCACGCCCATAACATGTAACACTTCTCCAACAAGCATCACACTGATCTTCATCATCATTGCGAGCCTTCGTTGGTTGCTATCAAATCATGTTTATCTGATACAACCACACTACTTGAATCGCCTTTAGTTTTTATAGAGTTAACCACATTTATAACAAGCTCAATCCATATGTCCTCAAACTTGAGAGAGAGTTTTAAGATTACATATTGTTTTGTTATTTATGATTAGATAATAATTAGTGATTTAGTCTTTATTAATCTTTATTAGATTTATCCTATATAATCAATACTGATCATATTTATTTATTATAAATAAAAGTTTAATGTAATCATCTTTAACACAACATTAATACTTTCATAAAAAATATTGATATACCCTTATTAATATATGTGTCTTTTTTATCAAATGAATAATTTTATTGATGAGAAAGACAAAAAGAACACAAACATAAATGTACACACCTCACTTTACCAAGGACAAAAATTTCAAAGGAGGAACGCACCTTCACGCAATTAAATTAAATCTTGCTCACAAATCAACTCCATAAAACCACCTAAAAAAAACTCCATCGTTGCTCATTGTCCCTATCTTGTCGCTGACAAACACAACTTCAAAGGATGGTTTGATTGTGTGGGAGAGAGGCTACTATTTAAGGGAAAAAAAATAAAAGTAACGAGTCTCACAATTATTTTTTATTTTAGTTCAAAATATTTTTTTGGTTTCTCTTTCATTATTTTCTCTTCTATACAAACAAACCTGCCCCAAGGATATAAGTACACAAGACAAAATAATCCTAGAAATATTTTCTCTACAAAGAAAAACCTAGACAGGGCTCTAACTATAGTGACAACTACGTTAGGTGTGAGTTCTGATCACTTTTCGTTAGTCATTGATTTTATTCCAAAAATGAGAAGTGATAAAAAAAAGTACAATTTAAATATATAGTCTCTGTTAATATACCAAAATTTAAATTTAGTCATTCAAAATAACTTTTGTTGGATTTGATTTTTATATATTTTTTAAATGCTCGCTAACATTATTTAGTGATTGGAGGACATGTATGAAGACATGTTACCCCGGTGACTATTTTATGACATTTTATGCCAATGTCATTAATAAATGATAATAGAGACCATTTTAAATTTTAAAAAATTTATATGAATTAAAACCAATAAAAAAATTGAAGGATTAAAACAAGAATTCACAGTATTTATACATAATAACAGTATAGTTTACCAAAACTTAAATATGAGGCATTATGGGAAAAGTACAAGCATTGTGGAACCTTAGTGAAAAAAGGATAGAGACAAGGGAAGGGTAAGGAAGATGCCGGGGAATAGTTAACTGAAAAATAAAACAATCTGGAAAAATACCTTACTACAGTGGCACATAAAGACTTCAATTTTTTCAAATGCAAATCTGTAGATTTCTAGACTCTAACAAAGACTAACAGTTCTTTGAAATGACCCCCATAATAATAAAGGTTGTGAGGAAATGGAGAGTAATCAAAGGAGAACTAGGGAAGTAGAACTACTGGGTAAAGATTTAGATTGAAATGACTGAAATGGGGAGATTATAACAAGAGCTTCTTTCATGCTACTACAATCCAAAGATATAGGATATGCTTACACAAATGAAAGGTGACAGTAAGGCATGGTTGGAAGGTTAATATTACAGACTTATGAATGTAATCACTTTAGACACATTAGTCACTATAATTTTAATGTTAAGTTATTGCAAAGATTATTGTGTTACTGTTAAGTTTAGGGTTCTATAACACAGTTGATTTCTCCATATCAGAGTACCTTTGTAGGAGCCAGATTAATTCAAGACAAAATAGTCATAGCACATGAGGACTTTCGTGCTTTGAAGAGAAGGAGCAAAGAAGGCACAAAAAGAATTGCCCTAAAGCTTGACGTGAGTAAAGCCTATGCGAAATTAGAATGGACTTTCCTGGAGAAGGCTCTAATAGCATATGGGTTTGGGGATAAATGGGCTAAGTTAGTTATGGCCTTATTGTATAGTATAACATATACACTCTAAAAAGTGTTCCAGAGTCTTACAGAGGCCTCAAGCCCTTGTATTTTTCTTGCCTCAAATACTCTCTCTCAAATATTTTAGAAAGAATAAATCATTAATTTCGTTTAATCGTTTTTAAAGTATTACTGTCTCCCTTAAATAATCCATAAATTAATAAAACCATTTAAATAATCCTTAAAGTATTGAATAACCATAACTTTTAGTCCTTTAAGTTAATGTATTTTTAGCAAAGTTTCAGAACTATTTTGAAGGTATTTTTTAATATTTGGAGAACTACTTAACACAACTTTTTATACTTTTGGTGAGTTGTTTTTTTTTAAAAAAAAATAGAGAGTATTTAGAAGAGAGTAATATTTTAAGGATGAAATGATTATTAAGAAAGCTCTTACATATGGAGATTTATTGTGAACCCCCTTCTAACCCAACTCTTTCCTACGTACCTTCTATTTGAAGATTATGCTTTTATCTTTGGGATTACTTGTGCTGGAGAAGCTGTCCATATTTTAAATCTGTCTTGGGTCAAAGGATTAACTTAGCAAAGTCTGGATTAATCGTTGGCAAATATATTCTACTGCTACTAAAAGATAGATATATTACTAGTGTCTTAGGAAAAGAAGCTTGGGAAATTGTTGGTAATTATCTTGGTCTCCCAACAGAATGGGGCAGATCTAGAAATATCATTCTTCAGTGGATTAGGGAGAAGAGGAAGCTCTAATCAAGGTCGTCTTTCAAAGGGATTCCCTCTTATGCAATGCCTGTTATACACTTTCCTAAGTCTTTTTGTACCTTTCTAATTTCCTCAGTAGCTAGGTTCAGATGGAGGAATAAGGGTAGGAAGAGGATTGCACTTGAATAGTTGGCAAATATTGTCCTTTGGTAGCACTACTCATCTAGCAAAGTAGAATTGGCGGGCTTATAGAGACCCAAATTCATTATTTTTGTTTCATGCGTTTGACATAGTATTCTTCAAGGCAAGGAGAATAAGGTAGATATTAAAAGATAGTAGATGAATAAGAGCCATTCGACCCCATTCTAAGTTTGGATTATTTAGTTAAGAGAAGCTATCATGTTGCTAAACAAATATCATGTGAAGTGAGAAGATCAATGAGCTCCTCTTCATAATTAAGGCACCCATATAAGGTTAGACATTTTCTAGGGAAGGACTTCCATAATGCTTTTTTGGTCATAACAAACATTTTTGCTATGAAGCATGGCTGTCTATCTACTATGTATGTTGTCCCATCTGGTGCAAGAGACAAATCAGCATACTCTATTACTCTGTCCCTAGACCTAACTAGTTTGATTTAGAACACAAATACAATGCTATTTTTATTTTACGTGTCAAAGATTAATCAAGTACATTCTATATCCCTTATGTTGTGGTACTGGTATATTTGGAAAGCAAGAAACAAATTGATCAATCAAAACAATACTCCTAATCCTACCATTTAGTTTACATTTAATCATTGCAATCATTAAAACGATATAATATATGAAAACTTTTATTATTATTAAAAACCAATATAATATTTATAATAAACAAAACAGTTTGAGTTATATGTCACGGCACGGTTTGAAGTTTTTTTCCCCTTTTAGTTTAAATACAAAAACTCACATGAGGTTGCATTGATTCAAAGGACACATGAATGTTTTACAATAATAAAGAATATATGTTAGTTACATATTTTAATTTTTTTATCATTGAATTAATTTCATATATTGGGTCTCTCTAAAATAATTGTTCAAATTTATTCAAAAATATGTTGAAAACATCCTGTTGGTAATATCTGACTTTTTGTTCCTCCTACAATGGCATGTAGTTTATATTTAGAGAACTAAATTAAACACGGAATCTGTCGTGAAAGAAGTTGATACTTGATAGGTTGACTGTACTATAATGCTACTAGAATTGTGCACAATAGATAACTTCATTCTTTCTTTATGTATTTCTCTTTCTTTTTTTTATCAGTTATGTATTTCTGATTTAAAATTAAAAAAAGAGAGGTCTTAATCAGTGTATTTGCATTTAATAATTTTTTGGCATGGATATTCGAAACAGACAATAAAGGTAAAAAAATTGATTGGGAAAAAAAATAAAACTTGTTTAAAATTGAAATGAGCTACAAAAAGCGTACACTAGACGTAGGTTGTATTAAATTAATCTTATGGAGATCAAAGCTGAAAATTGATAGGGACTACTACATACTGGGTGTTTCTGTTTCCCCTTCCCTTCTCACATTGTCACACGTCATTAGATACTATACATTGATCTAGTCTATAATTATTAGATGACACGAAGTTGGTGAATGTCTATGTCAATTTCCCACCCCACAACATGATTGAATAATTTAGACCCTTCTTACAGAGTTCTGGTAATAAAAGTCTCGTTATTTTAAAGATTGATAAATGCTTGTCGTTCTAAATTGGACTAACAAACAATTATTTGAGGCTAATCGAGTTTATACCACATTTATTAGAAATTCTCATCTCATTTAGCTTTACACAAACGAGTAACTCATTTCAACTTTTAAGTGAAATGGCAAACCCTTGGTTTATTGGACTGAGAAAATTGCAAACAGAGTCTATGTATATTACAACTTTGTGGAAGTTGTATTACTATTATTATTTTCCGACTCATGCAAGGATTATTCAATATTGTCATGGACTTTGATTTCACTTAATACTATACTACATCCGATCCTTTTTATTAAAAACAACAAAAAAGTAATAGTCTAAAATATATTATCACTTGTTTCTTGTAAAAAATACGGTAGGTAATAGCATCCAAATGGGGAAAGAATAGCATTAAAAACAGAAAAAAAAATTATTCACGCATCAATGATGTAGAGAGTAATTATTTTTATATACTTCTGTTTTCTAACAACTCCTTCTCCACCTTCTTTTTCTTTGTTAATTGTATCTGTTGTTTTCGCTCATCACATTTCTTATTTTCTATCCCATCACTTCTTATCACTCTTTCCTCATCCAAAGGTGGATGGATACACCTCACAGAATCTTTATTCATTACAGAGTAATAAAGGACTAGGGAAGTAGACCAAGGCTTGGAGAGTTGGACTTGTGCACAGGGAAAACAAAGGGGAAAAGAAAACAAAAACTCACAGAAAATCACAGTCAAAGTAAAATAGAAAAACACTTATGTCCTTCAAAATGTTTTATGGCTCTATAATTATGATTCACCATTAAGTTTGTATGGATGCTCAAAACCACACATCTGATCCCATGAATTTGTTACAACAGAAGGAGAATGAAACCAGTTATGATTGCCACAACCAATTTGATTCATTGTTGTCATGGTAAATGGCTAAACAATTCTTTTATATATACCCCAAGCATATGAACACAACATCCATTCCTAAATAACCTCTAACTACAAACCCCACTATACATCCCAAATGTAAAACAGCTACTATCATATTTGGATAACACATAAGAATCAATTCTAACCCATATAATCAGGTGATACCATAAAAAAGTAGAAGAGACTATTTGTTGTTTTTACCTTCACCATGAAAAATTAATTGATTATGTTTTACCATAAAGCTACATCACTACTCAAGACACCCCTTTATAGTGATTCAAGGAAACCAGTTTTTGAGAGTACAGCATTCCTCACTTTGCTAAGATCCCTACCTTTGAGGGTTCTCCCAGCACCTTCTAAAACAGAAAATGAGGATATCTGACTCCTTGCAAGCCTTCTGGCAATAAACTCATGTGGAGGAAGCTTATCACTCTCATCATTTTCCTCTCCATCCTCATCACTACTCCCACCATAGTTAGCAACACCATCATCATCACCATCATAATCACAATCAAACCTTGAATTAGCACTATTCTTGGGGGGTTTAATGCTATAAATCTTTGACCAGTCAGGAATGTTGACAGGTGCTGATTGCTGAAGAACCTTATCTTCATTGGAGGAACTAGCACTGCTGCTATTGCTAGATCTTGGGATCATTCTGGCTGAACTAGGCCTAGCAGAAACAGGAACAGGAACAGAAGAGGATTGATCTTTGTCTTTGAACTTGCGAACCCCAGAAGTACCATAATCACTACTTCTGTTCTTGAAAACATCCCAAACTTCTTCTTCATCAAAGTCTCCATCTCTCAAGGACTTCCATATCCCACTATGCTGCCTGCCTAGACTATATTTATCTTCCATCACAAATCAATCACTTCCTGCAGTCACATAACACAAATGTGAAGAAAATTATCTCAAATTATTGAACTAGAATTTTCACTGGTTTAAGCAAAAGACAAAAAGGAGAATTTGGAAATTGAGGGGAGAAATTAAGAACCAAAAGTATAAATCACAGGAGGTGATTATATTTGATACAATAAGATATTTGGTATTTTATTGAGGAAAAATAAAAGGAACCACCTTTTTGTTGTTGTTGTTGTTGTCCTGGAATCAGAAGCTTGAAATAACCCAACTTTATGTTGATTCTAAAGTGGTTTCTTGCTGGAATATGCAAAGAAAAAAATAGTTGTGAAATGAGAGATGAGTCAGCTTGAATTAATTCTGATACCACAAGAACTTGAATTTGACTGAATATATATGATGGTGAGTCAAAATCCATAATATTATGGCTTACCTGAACAAGTTTGCAGAGAGTTTATAGGGAGAAGCAGCAAAGCAAAGAGAGAGCAAGTTCTTTGTTTCTGAAGGGGAAAGAATGAGACACTGAATGATAGGTGTCCACGTATTTAATTCTTAGACCTCACAGGATTAACTTTTTACAACGTAGTACATGTACATGCCCAGTATCTTTTTTATTTTCAACACCTCTGTTCTGACCGTCTAAACTTTAAATAATTCAATTACTACCTTTTATTTTTATTTATATCGCATTTATTACTAATAACTCACATTATCAATTAGAGTTAATGTTGATGCACGAATAATTTAATTATTTTTATATTATCATTTAATTATAATCATTATTTAAATTAGTTTAAGATAATGATTTTAAAAATTATCAAATTTATCATAAAATTATTATTAGATGATTGTGTAAATTTTTATTTCTTTTTTTATTTCTTCCCATGAGTTCACCAAGATTTTTGTTTTTAATTTTTTCACCTACTCATTCACAACTTTTTCCTGATAAGTGTTGATTAATTGGGTTTAGTATACAGTTCAAAAAAAAAATTTGAGTT
Source organism: Glycine latifolia (assembly GCA_013407115.1). Lineage (NCBI taxonomy): Eukaryota > Viridiplantae > Streptophyta > Magnoliopsida > Fabales > Fabaceae > Glycine > Glycine latifolia. Next base: position 1,850,197 of record CM023954.1, read on the forward strand.
GAGTATATGTTGTGAATCTCTAATGCATCTATATTTATACGAGAAATAGTCATTTGATCCTAAAATTATAGTGAATTATCACACGTCCTTGTCGTAAAAAAAATATCAGTCCTTGAAAATAAAAATAAAAACTCAAATAAATAGCTGAACTTTTTTAGAATTTTAGTTAACTTGTTAAAAATTAATTATTTTGATGCTTTTAAATAAGAAACCTAAATGGTAATAATAACATATGTATAGAAAATAATTTTATTATTATTACGGTATTTTTTTTGTTACCATAATAATGCTGTGAAATATTTAGACCATTAATCTTTATTCATTGACCATCATAGTAAAATATGTTTTTCATCATCATTTTTATTAATTTATAAGACTCTAACCTCAAATCTTCTTTGCTTGAAATATAGAATAAATTAACTTATAAACATTTTTATCCATAAGAATCAAACTTAAAACTTAAGTATCAATAAATTTATAATAATTTACTTATGTTGCTTAACTAATTAAATTAGATTTCTTATATTTATAAGCATATTGTATCGTGAAAATTAAATACATACCTATATTAAATACTAAAATTATTAAATGTAATACATAATTAACATACATAATACTATTCATTTTTGCATTAATTAATTATAAATCATTTTTCAAATTATTTAATTTTCATATTAATAAATATATTCAAACCTTTTTATCATAAAAGTAATTATAAAAAATTTATATCTGGAAAAACATATTAAAATTTTCTTATTGTAAAATTAATTATTAGAAAATTAATATCTAAAAAATATACTAAATGCATTAATTTTTAGAACCAAATAAATTTATAAACATATTATATTAATAAACTTAACTGATATTAAAATTAGATGCTATATTTGTTAAATACAAGCATAATTAGCTTCAATAATACATTGACTATAACATACACATTCATCTATTATAATATATTATGTTGATTAATGAATTTTCATATTAATAAATGTTTTTATAAAATTATTATAATAATTGAAAGTTAAGAATTTCATACCTGAAAATATAGTTTAAAGAAACTTATTATTTTCACTATTATTTGGAGCATATTATAATGTATAAACTTGTTAAAAGGAAATCAAATGCTTAATCTTATAATACAAAAAATTAATGAATATATAATATATTTTTTTGAAGAAAATTCATAAATTTTTTGAGAAATAACTATAAATATAATAAATAAAATAAAATATTTAAATTCAATAAGATGGAAGTCAACAAAATACATATCAAATGCTTAATCTTATTATTTTCTATTTATATTTAACACTATCTTTATCTCTCCCTCTCCCTCCCTCCCTCCCTCTCTCTCTCTCTCTCTCTCTATATATATATATATATATATATATATATATATATATATATATATATATATATATAATTAACAGTACATTAATATTAAATACTATGTTTATTAAAAAATGTAATATATATTCCATGAAAAATAATAATGTAATGTATAATTAATTTAAATTAAACTATTAAATGACATGGTAATTAATTATGACACATTTCTAAGCTATATAATTTTTCATGATAATAGATAATAAATATATTAAAAGAATATTACATAAAAGATAGTTATTACAAACTTTACTCTTAAAAATAAGATAGTTATAATAAGATAAATTTATAAGCATATTATATAATTAAAATTAAGTTCACATTAATATTAAATGCTATATTAATTAAATGTAATACATGATTAACTTAAATACATATTACATGCACTAATTTCAATATATTTCCCCGATACATGAATTTCCATGTTAATAAATATATTTAAAAATTATTACAAATTTCATACATAAAAAGTATTTTTTTTCATGATTATTTATAATAAATTAATGTTTCATTTGTAGCTACTAGTATATTACCATTAAATAAAGTTGATAGTTTCTTTTATTGAAAATTTATATTATTATACAAAACATGTTACCTGCAATAAAATTTGTTAATAAATTATAAATTAATAAAAAAAATTATTTTCTCAACATCTTTTTTATAATTTAAATTGTATATTTTTTTCTCCATATTTATACAAATTGCTCACGCACCTCTTGAGGTAAAGAATGTTTACCCTTTCAATACATGCCCACAAAGATTCATATTTTCCTTCACTATTTCTTTCATTTAAGTAATTTTATATTATCATTCGATCATAAATAATTTATTTTTTAAAAGAAAAAAGATTTAATATTTAATATTAATAAACAGGCTGCCATAAGATGTGTCAACCAGAATAGTTATACAAGCACAACATAGCAAGTGTGATGCTGCAATCATGATCCAATAAGAAATCACATAAATATTGCAGCCATGTATCCACCATAGTAGACCCAATCCCAAAACAATAAACCAAGTAGAACCCGTGCTCACTCATGCATACAACGGCACTCAGGGGATCTATTTTCCAAACATATATACAAGGATAAATCGAATCATTTTATCATGGCTTTACACCAGTTCCACGCCCTACATCTAAATTCATCACAAATCAAGGTTGTTAATGATATAACTTAATAAACGCGAGTGACAATGGAACATTAATTGAGAATTAATTCTGATTAAATTGTGGTCATGTCATTTAATAAATTTCTAGATCCTCTTTGGGTTAAACTGTTGTATTGAAGAACATATGCTTGAAAATTCTAAGGAAGAAAACAACAAACTGAATGGGTGGCGAACAGATAAAGATTGGCTATTATTGAGGAAACAGACAAAATAGTCAAAGTTTTCAACAACACAAGAATACAAATGTTGGAATTTGTGTAAAAAATACTTGTGATGCACATTTGACCCAAATTACACGACCAGTTTTGTCTTGTCTTCCTCTTTTTGTTTTTTCTTTAACTTATTTTCATCCTAAGGCCATATCATCAAGAGGGAATGATATTTGATATACTGATGTTTGTTATTAGAGTGATAAGGTTACAAATATATTTTTTAGTACAATTTTAGTATATTATAGGAGTATTTTAAATTTAAATGAAATTTATAAATTAAAAATAATTTCAATATTATTAATATATTTTATTTTATGAAAATAAATAAAATCGATAGTATTTTTAAAATTTAGAAGAAAAATATAAAAAAATATGTTTTTTATATATAACTTTAAATTTAAAAAACAAATTAAATTACGGTTATAGGGACTATGATAATTTTAAAATTCCTTTTAGTTTAAAAAATATATATTTAATTTACAATGCATTAAAAATTAAAATTTAAATTAAATTAAATTTAAGTAACAGTATTTGAAAATAAAAATATAAAGTCACGTAAATTAATAAAAAAGAAAACATTTCTTAAAACTGATCTCATTTAAAAATAAAAAGACTCAAATATGTAATGTGAACAAGATCTCAAATAGAGTCTTGCAAGTGGAAAAAATAGTTAAGGAGCTTAAATAAATCCATCCAATTCAAATTAACCAACATTAACATATTAATTGTGATGAAACTTGATATAAGTCCTTAAGTAAGGGTCTTACATTTATGTCTTATGAATAATTAAAAAGAGATATTTCTTAAAAATAATTAGTCAGGAGGTTCTCAATGAAAAATATATAGTAATTAATAAGTAAAACTAATAAATATTTTACATCTATTACATAGTTATATATATATATATATATATATATATATATATATATATTCCAATGTGACTTTTAAATACGTTAATTTTATATAAAAAATAAAGTTGAAAGGAAGGTAACGTAAAACTATTAGTAGATAAAAAATGAAAAAGTTAAAATTCTATGAGGAGAAAGAAAATTAGCACACGGAAATGATCTCTGTTCTGGCACAGGCGGCACAGCATTTGCTTTGTCAAAGTTTTTAATTCTTTTTTTTTCAGAAAAAAGCTGTGTAAATTGAAACCAAAGGGAAATGGTTCGTGGAAGTTTCTGATGTTGAAGAAGATCAACGTGGCCCACATGCACCAATTGCCAATCCACCATTCAACGTATATGGATATGAAATTTTGTCAGAGAGAATAACTACTACTCCCAGGATTAAGTGGGAATCTTAGGTAAAGAATTAATCTGCTTTATAAGATTTTCCGCCGTTGGAGCAGAATCTTCTTGCTAAAAGCTAAGCCACGCACATCATTGAGGTGGCGGCTGTAAAGTGACAGCACTGGTGTTGAGTACGATAATCAACACTTAGCACAGTTAACTGATTTTAGTCATAATTAAAAAGTTATATATTAGTAATTGTTATGTCACTTAATTTGATCTCAGCTCAAATTTTTTATTATTATTAATGGGAATTGAAAACAGTGTCATTAGGCGGTTTGTAATAACTCGAGGTTTGGATATGCAACAGAAATGTAATTGAAACTGACGGCAATATATCTCACTTACTTAGCCTTCCATTTCTTAATAATTTCCTGCAAAGTTACGTTGGTTGTCTAATGTGCATCACTGATATGTAATACGGATATGCTTGACGATGTTTAGTATATATTTTTCTGTTGGCGTATATTAATTGAGAGTTTTGAACGTGTTTTAATTTCTCTCTTTCTTTCTTTTTAGGTGGGTGTGGGGTTAGAGGCTTGGAGCTACTATCTTAGCACTGAAGTATATTTACGATGGTGAAGAAATGCGTATATTACACTCAAGAATTAATGCCATATATGCCAATCAATCTCATCGAGTGTTCACCAAAAATGTAGTTTACGCAGCTGACAAGGTAGCTATATGTCATAATTCATTAAGTAGTAACGAGTGAAGACAAACCCCACGTTCAGCCAAAAGTTTTCATAGTTAACGATATGGGAATGTAGGCCAAACCACGTGCATTAGGAGGCTAGATTTGTTTCGAGTGTTTTTTGCTTTCAAAGTTCAAACATTTACTGATATATGGTAACAATTAATCTACCTGCAATGTACGTGAAATATGGAGACAGACATACAACACTTTGGCTTCAATTCATTTTAAGTTTTTTTTTATTTATATTCTACAATTGAAATTAGAGGTTTATTTAATGATCATTATTTATCTTTAATGCCGACTTTAATTATAGAGATTATAAAAGTAAAATTATAATTTTAATGAGGAGAACAACGACAAAAAGTATTTCTAATTAAGTAATATCCTATTTGTTTTTTATTGGCTCAAAGCTAGGAAACACGTGTCTCTCACAAACCTTCATGTTGAAAGTACGTTGAAGGGTTGGTGCCCTTTATAGGTGATCTTTTTAGTTAGGTATGATGAGAGGAAGGTCACAACTGTAAATGCCTCTAATGCTTTAAGTAAATAAGAGTAAGAGTTAAGACGTGGTTAGTGTTTAAGGCCTACTTGGTATATATGATGCTAATTAAGTCTTCTTTATATGCCTTTTTCTTAGTGTTCATATATATGACACGAGATTAGATGAGATAACATGATAATTTGTTACCTATTATGGAATTTAATTATCATTAAGCGAGATGATAAGAGGTTAACTATTAACATGTAATATGTTACAACATATTGGTGTTAAAGACACAATTACGTGCTGTATCAATCGTACAACTAATATATATACTAGAATGTATGAGTACACCTTTGTTCGAGAAATTAAAAAAGGAAGTAATTACATTTTAGTTTTTGGTATTCAAAAAAAAATTAGAGAAGAACACACACAAATGAGCAACTAAGAAAAAAAATTCAATAGGCAAGAATGGGAAGGTATTAGAAATGCTAGGCATGGGGTTGTAGAAACCACTGGCGTCGAGTTCTAACTTGGCTTCCGTTCGGCGCAAAATTCAGTAGCATGGGCACCATTGTAGTGATTGGCGTGGTGGCATCATGTGTAGCTGACCACGATATATACCAAGTGTGACATTTTTCGTTGTTGGTTTATCTTGCAAGTCTTAGCCTTTTTTTTTTCTTTAGGTGTTGTCATCTTTTATCTTTTATGTTACATAAACACCCATTATTTTAAACATTTTATTTATATCTCTTATTTTTCTTTATCTCTTCCTATCAAATAAACTCTAGCTATCATTATATTTTTTCTCTTTTTAATAACTCTCAATCACTTGGTGTTGCATAGCATCAAACATTTTTAAACCTAAATAATTAAGTGAAATCATGCAAATTTTGAACTTAGAATCTCCGAAATATGAATCACATGAACATTGATACACTTATGTTATTTTCTCATAAAATTTCATTAAGTTAATGCATTTTTTTTTGTTTTGCAAAAGGACAATAAATCTACAAGTTATTTTTAGATTTTTTTATAAGTTATTGTATTAAATAATTTTTACACATTAAATTTTATCAATTCAACCGTTAAATTAAAATTGCTTATAATATACAATTAAATAAGTTATTTTTATAAAATCTTAAATTTATTGGATACATCAATAAATAAATTTAACTAAATGCATAATATATTTTTAAAAATATAAGTAAAATATTGACTATGACATTACATAATAAAAAAATATTTCACTTATTTAAAATTTGATTTGCATGATCTTAAAATTTGAGTTTTGATATAACTTAACTCACAAAACTTGCTTATCATATCCCATTTAAATATTTTAAGTTGATCATATAATTAGTAAATGTGAGTTTTCAAACACATACATAGTCTATTATCGAGGACTAAACATCTCAAACATAAAATTTGTAAAACTAAACATAGTTTGATAAGCTGAACAACACTTATTATAATAGATTTTGATATCATTTTTAAAATGTGAGTTTGTGTTTAACTTAAATCTATAAAACTAACATATAAAGGTAAAATTTGCTCCTATTTATATATTTTATTTTAACCATATTTTTAGTCAATATACAATCTCTAATACATGATCTTTGGTCAAAATCAAAATACTCAATGGTTAAATAAATTATAAATGTAATTTAATATGTATAAAAATAATACCAATAATAATTTCTAATAAATTAATAATGTAAAAGTTTTATTTTACTGTCAATGCATAATTATTATTATTTTAATCTTAAACATATAAATTTGATCTAATAATCTATATTTATAGTTATCATTTCTCTCCATTAAAAGAATCCCATTTGATATGTGTCCTCTCTCCCTTGCTAGCTGTGTATATTACATTTTGGGAAAAACTCAATGAGCTATTTACGTATTTTGCATAAATTACAAATGTGGGACATATAAAACAAGAATGAAAAAAAAAAAGTCAATTTTCTTCTACTACATAAACAAAAAGCATTTTTCAATTATGAATCGAGCATGACTTTTTGTCATTGTTTAAAGATAAAATTAGGTGACAAGTTACACCCTAGAAGTCCATGTCATAATTATAATTAATAGAGTAAATTATATTCGTATCCCTTGTATTTTGTTTAAATTTCACCTGATATTCTTCTCTTTTTACACCCTACAAAAAATCCCTTAATTATTTAGCTCACATTACACCTAGACTATCTCCTTCCTAAACATCTTTTAATAATCTAACATAAATTAGGCATATGTTGATCACATGACTTTTAATGAAAATTTATGTCTAAAATACCATCATCTTCTTCCTCTCAATCTGGAAGTATTTTAATACCCTTGCTTCTTTTTTGTTTTTCGTGTAATTGGACATAAACTCAACTTTTTGTTGAACATGAACCCACTTTGTTGGTGCTCAGTGTTAACAACCTTCTTCTCATCTTTTATTCTACTAACATACATATGAACTGACTTTTGATTTTCAACAAACATTTTCAGCACATCATGATCAGTCTTAAGGGGGAGAATTTTATCACTAGTAGTAGAACAAAATCATAAAATAAAAGCGTGACATGGTGACAAGTCTAAATCATTAGCAATGTTGTTCACACAATCATGTATTCTATGTATTTCAGTTCATCCATTGTGTTCTTATGGTCTCAAACATCAACATTATTTTAATCAACAATAATAAACAAATGATTTTTAGTTCATCTATTGTGTTTCATGTGATCCCAAACATCAACACTATTTTAATCAACAATAACAAACAAATAATTTTCAGTTCATCCATTGTGTTTCCTGTTGTCCCAAATATCAACACTATTTTAATCAACAATAATAAACAAATGATTTTAAAAATCATACGTGGTCCCGAACTGGTCCTACATTAAAACCCCATTTAAAAATAGGTAACAATAAACAATCAAAATTAAATAAATAATCTTAAAAAATAACCTATATTACAAGGTCCAGTGGTCACTTACGAGCATAACTCCAGTGTGAACAGAAATAGTGAAATAGGAAGAGAAACAGAACGCTCATGAACGTCAAAGAGGAAGATAAATAAAGGCACTCATGAACGTCGTGAACTAGTAGAGGAACAATGGAGAATTCGCGAATTGGAACATGAACGGTGAATAACTCGCGAACGGTAAAGAGGAATGAAACGTGAAAGTCGTGAGAGAAAGGGGAACTCACATCTCCTGGAAGTTGAAAAAGAACTCGCCAATAAGAGGAAGATGAACAATACTCATGAATGTGAGAATGAATACAACGTAAATCCTAAATTCTGAAACTAATTGGAAAGGGATAATTTGAGTTTTGCAATTAAAATGGAATGGCAATTTTGTCTGCTCGTATATTTCAATTGACGTTAGTTAACGGTGTTAATAGAAGGGAGTTAAAGTAATGTGAAAAAATGGAGGGGTATCAAGTAAAATTTGAGCAAAACAGGCGCGAGTGTAGTTTACTTTGATTAATATTACAAATTTAAAATGAAATACATTTCTCACATGGACCTTTCTGCTTAGCCGTGCATATGCTGGGCCTGGGCCTTATTTTCGATTGGAGGGTTGACATTTCTTTGGCAAATGCTATATCATTCCCATTAATCATTACTGGAGAACGTAATGAGAATACTATTTGAGTTTTTTTTTCCAGAAACTACATTTCAAAATGCAATTTGATATCATGTAACATAAAAAATTCAAAAAATACATGAAATAGAATAATGCAATTTGATAGAAAAATAGAATGAGTGGGAAGGTTGTGCAGAAGCGCTTGTTGATATATTTTGGGCCAGATTTATAAAAAAAAATGTTTTAGGCCTTGGGCCGAACTAGTAATTAAACCGGTGGTGAAAAGATGCGTAGAAAACAAGTTTATGTTTAAGATAATTTTTTTATCGACTTGTTAATTTGGTTAGAAATACTAATTGGGAGAATGTGACAAATGTTAGTTTGGAGCCTTTGATTTGACTAATGAATTTGTATACCCTTCTATATTCCAAAATGCCCCATCGCAATGGACAAAGCATTGTTTGGTCTAGTTAATGCATCATTCCTGGTTTTATTTGTATTAAGTCCATTTGTTGAAGTTTCCTATGCAAATAAATACCACATAATATGATCTTGTGCATATTTTATAGAGGTACAACTGTAAAAGGGTGCTGGTCTGGACACCATTATCTTGGCTGGAGCAGACTACGGAACAGGAAGCTCTCAAGATTGGGCTGCCAAGGGTCCTTTACTACTCGTCAGCTCACCAATGACAAAATGTTATTTCATTATATTTATAAGTTTAATTTTTATGTATTACATCAATAATATCTTTAATTCCAGTTAATTAGAGTCAAGTAAATAAACCTAATAATAAATCAAAAATAAGACAAAGAAAGAGAAAAAAAAGTGAAAATAAAATAATAAATAAATAAATAAATTTTATAAATCAATTAATCAATCAAAAATGTCGTTGATACTAATTTTATGTAGGTATAGAAAAAGTTAACAAATTTAGTATATATCATAATTTGTAATAGATGACAGTAAAACTCTATAGTCTCACTATTTGAGTATATTTATTGGACTGCTTTCTTGTTTTACAAATATTTTTTCACTTGCTTGTTCACATAGGGGGTGAAAGGAGATACTGCTAAGAGCTTTGAGAGAATTCACCGTGGTAATCTAGTTGGGATGGGGATCATACCCCTCTGCTTCAAACATGATGAACACAAGAAGTGACGGGTCATGAGTGATTCAACGTTGATCTTCAAGGAAAAGTTGGTGACACAGAACCTGGTCAAGATCGATGCTTATGTGTCCACTGACATTGGCAAATCTTTTACATGCAAGCTTTGCCTTGATACAAGTTTCTTAATTCATGTGCCTTCTATATAGGGTTTATCATCTAAGATTGATCAATCACTTGGACAAAATGGCTTCACTATGATATATACTTGTTTAGCAACTCAATTTGCAGGTGGAGCTGGCATACCTTGATCATGGTGGCATTCTTCCCTATGTTATCCGAAACTTGATTAAGCAATGAGCTTTTTTGTCTCTTTGGATTTCTGAGGCACACCATCACCATGTGAAATGTGTGGAACACAACAAAATTCCATTTTAGATTTTTTTTATGCATGGATCTGAATGTACTTAATGGCAAATCAATATGTTTAGGCAATGTTTAATTTTCATGTATTTTATCTATTTGATTTAACACTTCACTGTACTACAAAACTGTTAATCTCAATTATTATATTACAGTCAATCCATTGTTTTTTGTTTTTTTACTAACTTGAGCGTGAGACATAAAACTAAAAAGATATATTAAAAATTAATAAAAATGAAGGGGTTAATTATTGTTTGAATTTATGATCTATTATTTTAAATAATAAATAAAAAACCGAGGCATGTTGCAATAACTTACAGTAATTAATATAAACGGGTATGGATTTAATTAATTAACTTTAGCTCCAAAAACATTAACTGTATAAAATATTATTATCAAATTATTAATGATAATCATAAAAAACTAAGCCTATCACCAAATATTCTGATATTTCACTTGCTTTATAGCAGCCTTTCACGTACTAATCATTTTTTTTAATTATTATCACCCCAATATAAATCTTGCAATTTTGGTTTTATAATATTTCTGATGAACTAAAAAATATTAACTTGCAGTAAAAAAATGTTAACTTAAAAAAATTAATAACAAACATCATAAAGTTGTTTGAAAATCCAAAAATACTCGTTATAAAGAAAAGAAAAGAAACACTAATTTGTTTTCATTTTTTTATTATTTAGAAAATGACTTCTTATTTCCTTTAACTCATTTGTCTTTAAATAAAATCCAACTAATTATATTCATTTCGAACATATATATATTGTTGGCAAAAACAAATTAAGCTGAGAAATGAAAGGGAAGAGAGGAAGCAAGTGTGTCACTGTTCCCCAATTTTCTGTGCTTAGAGTGAAGCATTTCGAAACAGCAAGACACGATGCCTTCGGCTCAAGATCCATTCTACGTTGTCAAGCAAGAAATCCAAGAATCTGTAAGTATTTTCTCTTTTCCCAAATCACCTAGGTTTCGTTTTCGGTTCTATTTGGATAATAAAGCTTACATTCTTTTTTTTTCATAGATCATTCGATGCACTTAGAATTTCTGCATGATTTCTCTGTTACTGGTATTAGTGGATCCGTGAATTTACGTGATTCATCTTCTCAAGTCTGATTCCTGAGCTGAAATTATTAATTGGGATATTTTTGCTCCTAATATCTTATGTAAATTGATCTGAGTATGCCATTTTTTAATGCAAATTTTGGATTTTGGAGAGAACCCAACTGCGATCTGTAATTGGAGGATGACACTATGATTTTTGGTTTTGGGGTTGATGTGTAATTTATTGGCTGATTAATTTTCATTTTCTGGTAAGATTGATAAGCTGCAATCTACGTTTCACCAATGGGAAATGACTGCTGATGCTGGCGAGCGATCCAATCTATCAAAGGAAGTTCTTGCTAGTTGTGAAAGCATTGAATGGCAGGTGTACCAATTGTATTTTTTTGAACCACTGACAAGTTGGTTGGCCTATAAATTTTTGTTTTAAATGAGTTTTATTCATTCTTCCAACATGGTACTAGTATCATTTGTATGAAATAGGATTTGTGTATTATTAGGTACACGTTAGAGGTATGTTTGGATTATATTACAATCTAGGTCAGAGGTAGGGAAAGGTATTTCCTTGGGGAAATTTTAGTGTGGTAGGAAGGAAAAAGAGTGATGTGCACATAACTGTCCAAAATGATTCTGACATATGCTGCAATTTATGTCAAATACCTGATATTTTTTTATCATTAAAAAGCAGAAGAATCGTTCACTCTGTGATCATTGTGAGGATGCAAATCTTTGTAAATTTCAGCTAAATATCATTGTTAAATTTTAATGTTAATTAGTTAATATAAGAGCTCATTAATAAATAGTGAAATGCATTATATTCATGTATTTTTATTCATCATTCCATTCCCTCCCCATTGTATTTTTTAGCCACCCAATAAAGGAAGAGCAAGATCATCAATACCCTCTCCCTTCTTTCCCTCTTGTTTTTATTAATTTGATGTTGCCCCTTCCCTTTGGGTCTGTAAGGAAAGATGAAGGGGAGTAAAAATGGAGTGAGCTGGAAATGTTTTGATTTTCACTCTTTGTTGGTTTGATTGTTAATCAGAGACTGGAAAACAGATAGAGAGTTACTTCTAACTCTAGTAGCACATCTTTTGTCTAGCCTTTCTTTGCCACACATCTTAGGCTATGGTTTTTCCTTCTGCAATACAACCTATTCAAACTGCTGAAATATAATTTTTTTGATAGAAAGGTGGATGAATTGGACAAAGCAATTTCTGTAGCCTCTAGAGATCCTTCTGGGTATGGCATTGATGAAGTGGAGGTTGAAAACCGGAGGAAGTGGACCAGGGATGCTCGCACCCAGGTATCTATAACATGCTGAACTTGAGTAAGAGTTAGGAGAATACAATCAAATTTTTTCTCAACCTAATGTATAGTTGTTCATTCAACATTTTTTATTGCTAGCACCTTTAGATTCCCTTCTCTCTCTCTCTCTCTTTTATCTGTATGGTGCTTGTGAATGATTGTAATACATTATTAGGTGAGCACAGCAAAGAAAGCAGTGCAAGCTGGAAAGGGCTTAAACAATGCTAGTCTAAATGGGATGCACAAGGAATTAATGAGGCTTCCTAGTTCTCATCAAACTACATCTAACCAATATGCTGCCCAGGATAATGATGATTTCATAGAGTCAGAATCGGACAGGCAGATGCTTCTTATAAAGTACTTCTTTCCTCCCATTTTCTCTTTCTCACTTTATATGGCATTGAATTAAATATTTGTCTTTTGTCCTGGTTTTACTTGACTTTGTGCACATCTTCATGATATTAAACTCATTGACACTTGACCGTGACTTTTGTGCATGCAAGGTGGAAAATATATTTCTGGTAATTAGTTTGACCTCTTAAGTTGATTGAATTATATTGTCCACTCCTCCTCTATGCTTTCTGAAACATAAGTGGGCTCCTCTGTATGAAATTGTGGACACATGAACATATTTTTCTTGTGCTTCTTTACAAATTATAAATTTCTGTTTTTTAAATTCATCTTTGCTAATTATTTGAGTTTTGTTTGGATCTACTATTTCTATTAATAAGAAATATCAATTAAAATGATGGATTCCCTTTTTTTTCTGTGTAAGAAAACGAAAATGGGGGAGAGTAAAGACTGTGGCGGTAGCCTTAACACAGATAAAGGCTGGAAATACAGTGCTCAAGTGTTTTGGGAAAATAATCAATCTCTGGTTTCTATTTTATTTTTTTCTTATATTTTATCTATTGATGCTGATAGGAGACAAGATGAGGAGTTGGATGAGCTTAGTTTAAGTGTACAAAGAATAGGAGGTGTTGGACTTACTATACATGAAGAGCTCCTTGCGCAGGTAGATTTGACGTTTGAAAAGTTTTTGGTCTGTGATCTTACTATTTTGCTTAGTGGGAGAGCCTTGTTACTGTCTTGTGAGTTGGATGTTACTGGTTCAAATCCTGGAAACAGCCTCTCCCCTTGCGGGGTTAAGGCTGCATAGTTCTATTATTACTCGTGTTTCAAAAGTATGAAACTAGGCAAAACTGGTGGTGCTTATGTTTCCTTTGAGTGTCTTGACTGTCTTCAATAGTAGCTGTGTTCTCATGCTGATTTTTTTTTCCTGGGGAATTTTCTCATTCTAAAATTGTCAAAGCCTTGATGTTTCAGGAAAAGATTATTGATGAACTGGGTAATGAGATGGACAGTACATCTAATCGCCTAGATTTTGTCCAAGTGAGTTTCTGCTTCGATTTTCCATTATTGCATTAAAATGTATGATCTATCTAGCTGATTGGTGTGATTATGGAGGGTGAGCCTTGACACAGCGGTAAAGTTGTGTCTTGGTGACTTGTTGGTCATGAGTTCGAATCTGGAAACAGTCTCTTTGCATATGCAAGGATAAGACTATGAATAATATCCTCCCCCCTTAACTTTGCATAGTGAGGAACTTCTAGGCAATGGGATACATAGTTTTTTTATTTTTAATATAAGGAGGAAACTTTTTTATGTTGAATGTGAAAGTTGAAGTGTGTCTCATTGTTTATGATATCAGAAAAAAGTGGCAATGGTCATGAAGAAGGCTAGTGCAAAGGGCCAGATCATGATGATATTGGGTTTGCTGGCGCTGTTCATTTTCCTCTTTATCTTGGTTTTCTTCACCTAGTCATTGAGACGAACCTTGTCAATGCTCTGTTTGTACATGGAAAAAGATCTTAAGCTTCTGTGAAGATACAAGATTATTGGGAGATTCAGTATGTTTAAAAAATGAATGGAAGCCTCTTTGGTTTGTCAAAGGCAGTAGAAAATTTTGATGATGAAAAAAGAAGCGATGTACTTGGAAATATCAGAAGAGGATTTTGTTTCTGAGCAAGATGGATTACAAATGTGATTCAAATTAGTTGTATTCGTTTTAAAGATGATTTAACCCTGCATGCAATGTTTGATGTCGTTTTTTTTTTTTCTTTTTATAACGACAGCGTGTTGTTTTGAATTTATACTTTCATGACTGTACCAAAGTAGCTTATGATCTATCTTCATACAAATCAACCCATTATTTACCTGCTCACTCCTGGTGGCATGATGATCTTGTCAGTTGCTGTTTTGTGTTGGCCCACTAGAATATTGAGAGGAGGATAACAGGCTATCCAATTTGACCAGATATTCAAGGTGTAATTTTTAGGCAATTGATAAAAATGAAAAATGAAGGCTGTTGTATTAGTCATTTTGTGTCTGTTCAGTATTGGTTTGCTTAAGAGTGGTAGGGTGAAAAATAAGGTAATCATAGCCTTCTTTGAATAAAAGCAAAAGTAAAAATAAAAGGGAAATTGTATATGTATCTGTTATGCTTGGAAAAATAACTTTTTTATTTTTAAATAACTAAGAAAGAGAAGAAGGAAAACAAGAATATAATAAAATAGATAATGTGATAAAAAAAAAAGTTAAAAGATAAAGAAACGACTTAAATGATTTCCTCTAAGTCTAGGTTACCAAGGTATTATGTGAGCGTCGCTTGTTTGAGTTCCGAGTTTACATGGTGCCGGTTGTTGGACTTTTCAACGCTCCAGTGACTAAGAAATGTCAAAATAAATATTTAAAAAAATAGATTTCTTATCATTTTTTTAATTTTCTTATTTATTTTGTAAGGCAAATATTGAATGTTTTTTATATTTCTAAAATATTAAATGTTTTTACATTTTTATTTAATTCTTCACAGTATTAAGAGTATTTGTAAGAAGATATAATGTTATTTTGTTGGAAATGTTTTATGTAAAAACAAAAAATACTGGAATTTGTAGAGAAATTGAGAGATTAAAATTAAAGAAATAAAATTGCAATTAAATTTCATAAAGAGAAGAATTCATGTGTATAGGCTTATAATCAACATCTTCCTAAAAAATCTTATATGTTAATTTTGTTAAATGTTTGAATATGTTTTATCCTTAATAAATACTTAAAATTTATATTTGTTTCATAATAAATTTTTGTTTTGCCTTCCTAATAAAGTAATAATTTTTTTTCTGTTTCTAATAAATGAAAAAAATTATTAGAAACTTAAAAAAATCAAGGACCAAAAATAAAATTATTGTTTTATTAGAGAGTCAAAACAAAACAAAAATTTATTAGAAATAAAATACAAAAATTAAATATTTATTATTGATAAAGATATATTTAAACCTTTTGTTAAACGGGAGAAAGTATCACTGTAATCTACAGAAATTTCTAATTAGTATTTAAGAAATATAAGAGTTTAATTAATACTTTATATGATTATATCATTAGATGATAATATTAAAAAAAATTATGTAAAAAATATTTTAAATTTAAATTATACACTTACGGTGAATTTAAAAGCAGAAAGATATAAATAAACCTACTTAACGCATTGGAAAGAAGTTAGAAGGCAGGGGAAGTCTACTCATATGTAAAAATAAAAAATAAAAATCCAGAAATATCACACTGATCAATAATTTCCTTTGCATTATGATTAATTGGACTGGAATAATTTTGTTTTTCTTTTGTAAAAGGCTTTGAAACAATTACTTTTTGTCCCGATCTTTCTTTTGATCTTCTACAGACAAATATTACAAAATAATGCAAATTGAGAAGTGATAAAAATTAAAAGAATTCGTATCTGTAACACTCAGACAAGCATAAGGAACAGAATCTCCAAAGCAATTTGAGTCTAGATTCTTCTTTCCTTTGTTCTTGTTCTCTACCACAACTACTGTATACCACACAAATTATCTTGCGTTTCTATGCCTTAAATTACAACCAGATATCAATCCCATGGAGAATAGGATACTCCATCCACCCAAAAACACCTTATATTCTGCTATTAACCATCATTAGATCCATTGCAATCTGTGAGAAACTCACATTGTAAGAATTTTTATTTATTTTCAGACATGTAAATCAATATTTAACATCTGTTACATCTGTAAACTTATATCAATATATAATATATACATACATTTATAAAATTACTTTATACTATCAAATGTTTAATTGCATGGTGTAAATAATTTGTCCTAAAAAATTTCACTGCTATTAAATTGCTTATTCTGTCACGCACCCCGCTACTATATATACCCCACCACTACCTATTCTTCTCAATTCGCTCTTGCTTTGTTTACAAGTCCTCCTTTCTCATAGGTTCGTCTCTCCTTCAACATTAGATCTTCCTAGCTCATGTTTAATTCCTACTTGGTCTAAAAAATTGTGTTTGTGAAAGTTTGAGTTCCAAGTTTAATGTCTCTATTGCACAAAAAATACATTTTATTTTCTTTTTTCCCCTACTTTCCATACGAATTATATGTATTTGCATGATGTGAAGGAAAAATTTTGTTTTTAATCCATAAGGTTAACATAATGGTGTAATGCTCCAATGCGTTCATATATGAGAGAACAATGTATTTAGAGAAAACATTTGTATGTGTGTATAAAATTTTCTTGAATAGTAACAGTTACACACCATGAATTAGATTAGTTTATAACCTAATGAATTGGGAGCACACTCAGTGATCTCTGACACAAAACAATAAAATGAGGTGAAGGAAAGAAATGCTTATTAGGAGGCTTTAGATTTGTTATAGTTAGATATGTTGATATTGGCATGCTTGCATGAACATGTGGCTTATGGTGTTGTACATTTTGTTGCAGCTGGGTGGTGGTGATTAGTGTACATATATATATACATATATGGTTGAAGTGGGTATTTATCAGATCCCTACGAGCACTTTCGACCCATTTGCGGAGGCAAAAGAAACAGATGCCCCCCGGGGCAAAAGAGTATGTGCATATCCGCATACAACAGAGGAATGGGAAGAAGAGTCTGACCACAGTGCAAGGGCTGAAGAAAGAGTTCAGCTACGAGAAGATCCTCAAAGACCTCAAGAAAGAGTTCTGCTGCAATGGCACTGTTGTGCATGACAAGGAGCTTGGCAAGATTATCCAACTCCAAGGTGATCAGCGCAAGAACGTTTCTCACTTCCTCATTCATGCTCGCCTTGTTAGGAAGGATCAGATCAAGATTCATGGTTTCTAACCAACTACCACTACCACCTTTCTTGTATTATGAAATTAAACCTATGGCTGCGTTTATGAAATAACTAAGGACTTTGAGTTTGGAATATTTGGTCATTTTCTCTCTGTATGATTGAAAATCCAAGAATAGTCTCTGAGAGTGGTTATATATATTACTACTTCATGTTGTGCTTTCATGGACCATGTTTTAAGCTATTTTGATCTGATTTTAATTTTTAAGAGTATCAGTTTAACAATTCTAAATTCATAAGACAACTATAAGTTCAAACAAAATAAGTTGTTACATATGTGCTAGTATATATGAAATAATGCGTCGCCTGCCCTTCAAGAATCACTTTTAATTTTAAGATTAGAAAAGAAAAGAATATAAACAAGAACCAAGGCTATTACTTGCATGTGTAAGACATTTCTCTTGCCTCGTAAGCATAATTAGTTCTTTGATGAAAGGTTGACTTTTTTGAGATAAGAAAAAAAAATTAATACAATGTTTTTTTTTGTAGATTTGGTCTACTTAACACTTGATTGCATGTGTTAACAAGATTTTATAGTTATTATGACAAAGGAAAATGTGAGGGAGATAATTTGATGTTTTAATATGCACAAATCCATGAATACATGCATGTATGATAAAATTATCTTATATATGCGACCTTCATATGTTAAATGTTGGTAATTTAGTAAGATTATAATTATAACTTTCTAGATATTTTGCTTCTAACGTAGGTTCTGTCGTTACTTTCGTGTTTTAACAGACTCAATATACAACTCTGAATTCAGCTTCTAACATTATATTTTTAACCTTTTCAATAATTTATTGACTAGAATAAGTATAAACAACATGAATAATTTCAAAAATTATAATAAAACTAGTCTAATCTAATATCTATTTATTTATTAAAAATAACTTTAGGCCATGAATATTTCATTTTCGTCCTCATTTATTTTGTTGACATTTTTCCTTAGTTAGTTGATAAGATGGGAATTTTAAAACTTTAAAAGCTGTTGACAGCAATATACCGTATCAAGCTGAGAAAGTGGTAAGTTCTAGCCGTTGACAGCAACAATATACGTTATCACAGGTCCTCACTTGGTTTCAAATTTTGAAACTTCAGAACATCTCCAATGGGAGTTGCTTAGTAGGTTTCTAAGAATAAGAAATTATTTCTTAGAAGAAATTATGCATTGAAGCAAAATTTGGTTAGAGTTCTTATGAATGACATGGCAATGTAGGGATCACAAAAAGATAAATAAATGACTCTAAGAAACTCATATAAGCACTCTCCATTGGAGATGCTCTTCTTCTAAAAGCTTCTTCAAAAACATTTGCAGAAAAAAAATTTATTGTTTATCTTTCTTAGTTGAAACTTTGTAGGAGAATAAAAAGGAAACCGAGACAGAGGCTGAGGAGAAGGAAGCGGAAATGGACAAGGGAGGAGAAATCGATTTGCCACACGACGGCCATCGGCGAGAGAAATCAGAACCCACCGACGGCACCATACGACGAGCCACTTCACATTAAACCCATAAACACTACCTCTCATTTCTCAATCCCTCATTTTCATTCTTTGTTCTTCTTCTTTATCATTCAAATGCTCTCTTTCTTCTCTTTCTTTGCGTTTCACAATCCCTCATTTTCATTCTTTGTTCTTCTTCTTTATCATTCAAATGTTGTTTTTCTTCTCTTTCTTTGTGTTTCACTGCGCATTTGTTTTGTGTTTTTTTTCTTCAGATGGAATTGACGGTGGTGGCGAGGGAGAGCACTATCACGAGATGTTACCGTGGAAAACGACGAGATTCATGGCTGCCAAAGAAGAGACCACGAGGTTCATTTCTACCTTTTGCTTTCTGCCTTTTCCTTTTTTTAGAAAATGAGGATGAAGTTGTACACATCAGTTGATTTACACTCTTATTTCACCTATTTATGCCATTTTAGACAGGATGTTGGGTAAGAAGGAGAAAGAAGCTCTTGAAGCCAAGTACCAAAAATTGTATCAGCCATTGTACAAAAAGGTATCCTGATTATTATGTAATGTAGAGACTTGCATATGATGTTTAATTTTTCTTTTTATGTGTTGCATAATTTGGTTGTATGATCTGCTTATCATGGATACCAAACTTGATGACATTTTGTTTATAGAATTCATTTTGAGCATACATTCCTTAAATCTATTTTGCAATTGTTGATTTTTATATGTATTGGATTATTTGATTTTTTAAAATTAATAACTTTGTCACCGAACTTAATATAAATGGATATAACTCTGAGAAATATAAAGTAACTGAGTTATTATGTTATCAGTCACCACCCACCACATCTATTTTTTGAATAGCAGGTTTAAGTTTGAAGCTTCAACCTCTGTCCGTATGTTTTTGTGAAAAATTAAAAATAATTTTAAGCAAATAATCCAATACAGCAAAGAATCAACAACAATTTTTAGGTTGGAGTTGATTTAATATGGGGTTTTTAGTACATGTGTTTGGTTTTGTGATGCTATAATTTGTTATGAAAATTATAAAATTACTGCCAATATTTATATGTTCTATATTGAAGAACAATATTTATATTTATATGCTGTAATTTATGCTCATACATGCACTAATAGCCAAGCACCTGCTTACTATGCCTTCCATGTATTACAGGAGCTCCACTTGAAGACATTGTTGAAGAGGATGAGTAAGGAGAAAAGGAAGAGGATGCAGACATTGGAGAAGATCATGAAATGGCCGACTTCATTCTGGATGAAGAAGAAGTTGATGAGAATGGGGCTTTTATGAGGTATTTTAAATGTGTTTTTTTTTGTTAAGAATCAATTAATTTGATCTAAGGATCTGTTACTGCAATTCTATGTAGGCAGAAGAAGGTGAAGACAAAGAAAATTAGGCAGGCTCCTGGAGTCTCTTCTTCAGCTCTACAAGAAGCTCAAGAATTATTTGGCGATTCAGATGAGTTGATTCTGAATCCCCAGAAAAGTCCAGAAATTAGTGAATTTTGAGAGACTAGAATTGAAGATAAATTTAGAGAGACTAGACCAAAGATTCTAACTTTCTATCTACCATTCTTCCTCTTACACTCTCAATTTTGTCCTTCATAAGCATTAAGATTTGTAGGTGAAAGTAGAGTTCAAATGAATCATGGAAGCTCCAAAGCCAGAGGAGATAAGTGGATCAACTTGAAGGACCAAATTTGCTAAGTATTATTTATATTAGCGTCAAATATATTTATAATGAGTTTGTGCTGTAATAGTAGGCAGTTATTGACAACCATTTTCTCCTAAACTAAATAATGCCCATTTAGTTTGAGCTATAAATGATGGTCCAAAAATTATTCTTGCCCCCACCCTAATGGCTAAGAATTTTATTTGCTTACTTTGAATACTAAAGTTTGTGATAATCCTTGCTTTGTGAATGTAAAATAATTTTATAATTGGACAGTCCTTTCTCTTTGAATTTATTTTCCAAAATGTTAAGCCAGTTAAATTCCATTCATGTTGCTTTCAACTCAATTGAGAGAACAATATGTTCAGTTTCATTATGGTTTGAAAACAATATGATATCCACAGTTTTATCTTTTAACCTTCTTATTGTTGTTGACTTACAGCCTTATCTTTAATTAGTTTAGATGTAAGTGTGTTTTTTTAGGTAATTTTTATGTATTAACAATTTAATCATTATGATTTTACTTGATATGTCTAGGTGGTTTAAGTTTGGGAAAGAATCCTCTTGAGGTACAAGATGTTATTGCTGCATTTTGCTTAGAGGCTTATTCCTCAATTACCAATGTTACTACAACATCAGCTACACTAAGTAATAACAGTGGAAAACCAGAAAAAACTTAATGATGCTGAGGTACAACCTTAGTTTTATTTAGTTTAGATGTAAGTGTGTTTTTTTCAACCGTGATTTTTATGTTTTGATAATTTAATCTTTATGATTTTACCTGATATGGAGTTACTCTATGCATGAGGTTGTATCCTAACTATGTTGTGGTTCATATATCATGCAGCTCTTTAAATCATCTAATGTAGTTCAAGTGGCACAAAATTCTGTCGGACTTGGTATTTTAGTTCCAACTATTTTATGCTTTAGAACATGATTTTCTATGTGCTTCTTTTGTCTATTTTACCTAGTTGATAGCTCTACCTCACTACTTCAGCTTGCTTCTGCTACTACTCATGTAGCAACATCATCTTCTATTTAGTGTGTGTGTGTGTGTGTTTTAGTTGGGTTGCTCTCATTTGTAGTTTGCAAGTGAGGTGTTTCATCAAATGTCTGAATGAATGAATGAACTTTGTATTTCTTTATGATAAGCTTCATTTTATTTTTTAATTTTGTTTATGATTTTGTTCACTTGATTTGCTTAAGATTCTGCTCTTGAAAATCAAGAGATTTGCATCTTTCCAACCATTGGTGGCCAAAAGTTCAACATATTTCTCATGAGGTAAATGATCCTATTTCCTTTGATTTTTTTTTTGTTTTTAATGTTTTAACTTTCAATTTTTTTATGAAAAACTAAATAATTGTACAAGCATGATATGTTGAGTTTTTTTATAACTTTGTTCACTTGATTTGCTTAAGATTTTGTTGTTGAAAATCAAGAGATTTGCATCTTTCCAACCACCGCTAGCCAAAAGGTCAACATCTTTCTCATGAGGTAAATGATCCTATTTCCTTTGATTTTTTTTGTTTTTAATG
>CM023954.1:1909862-1929864 GCA_013407115.1 Glycine latifolia
ATATATGGTTGAAGTGGGTATTTATCAGATCCCTACGAGCACTTTCGACCCATTTGCGGAGGCAAAAGAAACAGATGCCCCCCGGGGCAAAAGAGTATGTGCATATCCGCATACAACAGAGGAATGGGAAGAAGAGTCTGACCACAGTGCAAGGGCTGAAGAAAGAGTTCAGCTACGAGAAGATCCTCAAAGACCTCAAGAAAGAGTTCTGCTGCAATGGCACTGTTGTGCATGACAAGGAGCTTGGCAAGATTATCCAACTCCAAGGTGATCAGCGCAAGAACGTTTCTCACTTCCTCATTCATGCTCGCCTTGTTAGGAAGGATCAGATCAAGATTCATGGTTTCTAACCAACTACCACTACCACCTTTCTTGTATTATGAAATTAAACCTATGGCTGTGTTTATGAAATAACTAAGGACTTTGAGTTTGGAATATTTGGTCATTTTCTCTTTGTATGATTGAAAATCCAAGAATAGTCTCTGAGAGTGGTTATATATATTACTACTTCATGTTGTGCTTTCATGGACCATGTTTTAAGCTATTTTGATCTGATTTTAATTTTTTAAGTGTATCAGTTTAACAATTCTAAATTTATAAGACCACTATAAGTTCAAACAAAATAATTTGTTATATATGTGCTAATATATATGAAATAATGCGTCGCCTGCCCTTCAAGAATCACTTTTAATTTTAAGATTCGAAAAGAAAAGAATATAAACAAGAACCAAGGCTATTACTTGCATGTGTGAGACATTTCTCTTGCCTCGTAAGCATAATTAGTTCTTTGATGAAAGGTTGACTTTTTTGAGATAAGAAAAAAAAATTAATACAATGTTTTTTTTTGTAGATTTGGTCTACTTAACACTTGATTGCATGTGTTAACAAGATTTTATAGTTATTATGACAAAGGAAAATGTGAGGGAGATAATTTGATGTTTTAATATGCACAAATCCGTGAATACATGCATGTATGATAAAATTATCTTATATATGCGACCTTCATATGTTAAATGTTGGTAACTCAGTAAGATTATAATTATAACTGTCTAGATATTTTTCTTCTAACGTAGGTTCTGTCGTTACTTTCTGATTTTAATAGAGACTCAATATACAACTCTGAATTCAGCTTCTAACATTATATTTTTAGCCTTTTCAATAATTTATTGACTAGAATAAGTATAAAGAGCATGAATAATTTCAAAAATTATAATAAAACTAGTTTAATAACTAAAACTAAATAACAGAAACAGTAAACAAAATCTAACTCCCGAAGTAACTAAATCTAATTTGAAGATTATATTTGAAATCATGATCCTGGCGCGGATGTATTCACATCTGGATTCTTAACTAGTGCGAAACAGAGCTTAGAGGAGAGTCTGAAGGACCAGAGATGCAGCGTATCACCAAGTTTAAGATCATTGTGACACACAATCTTGTTCCATTCCTTGGTCAAGTTGTAGACGTAGCTTCTCTCCATTTCCCACTTCTTGAAGCACATGTTGTACTCTCTCAGAGACGGATCCAACACCATCACTGGCATGCCATAAAGCCTCTTGCTTTTACCTCGACGCTCGTTTAAGGAAGACTCCTCAGTTGGTGTCAGAAAACTGTTGGCAATCTTTGAAGGTGGGATCGACAAGCGAGCGTGTTGTGGGTTCAAGTCTGTTTTGAAAAGTTCCTTCTGCATCACAAACTGCACCTCACATCCATTCAACTCTTGGATCTTTTCTTGAAATTCCCTTGGCAATCCATCAAGTTCATCAGGTGGCCCTTGCTCATAACCCACATTTCTTTTGTTTCTAGCATCTTCCCTTTCTTTGCGGCGATCTTGTTCCTCTTCATATTCACTAATTAATAAGGCCACTGCATCTAGTAAATATTCAAACTTTGATTTGCCATGTTGCGAAGAACTAGCCCCTTCGGCTAAACATACGTCGCATTCGCTTTTGATTCTCTTTGATGGGTTATAATTATTTTCTAATTCTTTTTCGGCTTTTCTTTTGAGACTGATCTTCTCACCCATTTCGATGGACAAGCCTTCATCCTTGGAAAGAAATGAAAAACATTCAGGACGCAGGTGCTTTTCTTTTGCTGCAAGTAAGTCACCAACCTCCGTCTTCATTGGAATAGAAGCTGATGAATCTTCTCCATGTCTGAATTCTTTCTTTCCACCTCCACTACCCATTCCCTTAAGTTGCACTTTTGCAGATTAATTAGAGAAGGTTTCTTTCTTTTTCTAATGATCTCCTATTATCCTCCTTCACCTCTCTAATATATACACGGATGTCAGCACCGTTTGCCAATATATAACTGTTGTCTAACAGAAAGATTGGATAAAAAACGTAATAAAGATAAATGCATAAGATAATTATGAATTGCATTGAAATTGAAATATATACAGATAAATGATAAGGTAATCAGCACCGTTTTTTGAATTGCATTTGAAATTGAAATATATACAAGATTGTAATTCGAATTAAGAAAATATAATCTAAATTTCAAAGTAATATCTTTTGGTGATCTAAAGTTATAGAGTATTTTATTTTAAATAATAACTTTATTTAAAACAAATAAAACACGTTAATTTTAATCAATCATAAGATTTTGTTGTTATTGGATTTATAATTTTAATTTTAAGAATCCAATTTTAATTAAGATCGATAAATATTACTGTAATATTAATATTCAGAGTATTTAAAAAGATAGAAATATTCAGTTTGATACAATTTATCAAAAGTTTAAAATTAAAATCACACTATAATTATAATAACAATTAATAATTTTAAAAATGAAAATTATAAATAAAATTTTAAAATTAAGAAAAAATTTCTCAATGTGAAATTACATATTGTTCAAGGCATAACGTGTTTAAGAAATAATTGATTTATTTAAATTGTGTTCGTTTTTATAATTTAAATTATGTATTTTTTATAATATTATTTGTATACGTGATTAGACTTTTGCTTATAAAAAATTATTATTACTAATATACTTTATAAAATATTTTTGGCGCGCTTATTTCAAACTTCCCGCCACAAAAATACAGATATAACGATTGTGTAGTAACATAAAGATTGTGTAGAAAACGTAATAAAGATAAATGATAAGATAATTATGATAGTAAAATCTGATCTAATATAATATTGTGTAGATACCCTCATATAGATAGATAAGATAACTAAATTTTACTCAAATGTAATATTGTATATTCTTTCTTTTATTAAATGATGTGAAATTATCAAGTAAAATTATATTTATATTCTTTCTTTTTTTATAATCTTCTACCTAATTTTTTTTTAATTGCATTGAAATTGAAATATATACAAGATTGTAATTCGAATTTAAAAAATATAATTTAAATTTCAAAATAATATGTTTTGATGATGTAAAGTTATAGAGTATTTTATTTTAAATAATAACTATATTTAATTAAAACAAATAAAACACGTTAATTTTAATCAATCATAAGATTTTGTTGTTATTGGATTTATAATTTTAATTTTAAGAATACAATTTTAATTAAGATTGATAAATCTTTACTGTAATATTAATATTCAGAGTATTTAAAAAGATAGACATATTCAGTTTGATACAATTTATCAAAAGTTTAAAATTAAATCACCCTATAATTATAAATAAAAATTTAAAATTAAGAAAAAATGTCTCAATGTGAAATTACATATTGTTCAAGGCATAACGTGTTTAAGAAATAATTGATTTATTTAAATTATGTGTTCGCTTTTATAATTTAAATTATGTATTTTTTTTATAATATTGTTTGTATACATGATTAGACTTTTTCTTATAAAAAATTATTATTACTAATATACTTTATAAAATATTTTTATTGAAATGATTCATTAGATCAAATTGATAAGTAAATTTTAATTTAATGTAACATTCTATAAATTTAATTGATATGCTTTATTAAATAAAGTTTCATAACTTAAATTCATCTCTCTTCAAATTTTCAATTAGCCGATGATCCTCCGCTTGCAAGGGATCGGTGTGGCGGTGGATTGGAAACCTGGTGGAGTCTGTTTCATGAAAAATGCATGGAATTCATTGTTCATCAATTTCTTTTCCACTTTCCTCTTTGCAAAATTATTTCCTTGTTCCTTTCAAATAGTGGTTCAGCACTGAAATTTGAGGGTTTCCTTGTAGGACTTTATTTTCAATTGTGAGGGTTAGTCTGTAGCCTTCGCTTTTGTGACAAACTGGGACTGCAACAATGCTGCTTCAATCTTCAACAGGTAACTGGGCTGCTATTAAAGATATGGAGTCATTACCTGGGATATGTTTGTGTAGTGGTTCTAGTTCTACCAAGTGAAGAGTTATTGCTTTAAGAGCTCTACTGGTTGACCCACCAAATGTTATCAATATCAGTTATGGAGTTATGGACCAGACCAACTCCATATCGAAACCCATGATATATGTTCCTGTTTGCCAACCGGATTCAATCAACAATTCTAAATGTTAATATAGATTAAGGATTATATTTGTCAAACAATCCCTTTAAATAGGCTAGTTGATCATGTTGGTATATGGTATCTATTATTAACCTCTTTTTATTTAATAGAATTAATTGATTGAGTTTAAAATTGTTTTTAGATAAATTTCACATATTTTTTTCATATTAAATAAGAGTTTAGAATTGACTGAATCCAAAATTGATTGAGTTGAAATAACTTTTCATATCTTTTGGATGGGATCAATAAATTTTATACAAAATTTTACTCCTAATTTATAATAAAAACTTTCAAACATAAATCACATTATTTTAGAATTATTTTTAACCAAAAATCAATTTTGTCAAAACAATTTCATTCAAAATTAATTTTATCAACACTCAACTAAACACGCACTAAGATGTGGGTACTTGGACATTTCAAAATTTGTTGTTTGGTTGAGGAGAGGGGAAGCATAATAGGGAGAGAAAAATTGTGAGTCATCTGCGAATCTCATAAAGTGTACATTGTACTTTAATTCAAATATCTATTTTTATTTCCATCTTCTCAGTTTTCATCCTTTCAACCAAAGACAGCATAAAATCTAGACTCATTTGGGTATGACTTGGTTTAGCAAAAATAATTATTCATTGGATTAAGGAACTTTGGCTTTTTCGTGTTGAAACTTCTAATGGACTAAACTTCCGACATTTTCTTGAAAGTGGGCCTCGCTGGTTTGGTGATCCAAACCAGCACGTGTACCCCATTTAACGTTAAAGATTTCTGCTTCTCTATCACTTTAATGACTGAGAGTTACATTTTCACAAGCTACCCAAATTTGTGTTGGATGTTTTGAGTGTATTTTGGAAGTTTCAAAGGAATAAAGTCTCACATTGGCACATTCGATCTGTTTTTCACATGCAGGGTTATTAGAGCGCTGCTTTCTTGTTTCTATTTCTGCATTTTGTATTTCTTGGTGTCTTCTAGGAGGATATATTCACATATAGATTGTCTGAACTCTGAGCTGTTTCTGTTAGAATTGGCATACAACTTGTCAGTTGTACTATTCACAAAGGAACTGCTGTTAATAGTGGTCACTACATTCCCCATATCAAGGATGAAAAAACACTGGGCAATGGTGGGAATTTGATGTCAAGCATGTTACTAACTTGGGTTTGTCAATCCAAACTACTTTAAAATTAGATTAGATTTAAACTTAAATTCAACACATTAAATGGTCAAATAAATAACTACTGATAAGATTAGATCAGAATTTTCTCTTCAAAACTAATTTCAATTCATCTAATCTGCAATCACCCTTACATAACCCGGCATGACTCCACGTGGTTGTCATCATGGCACTAACTACAAACCGTAGGCCAACCAATATTGCTTCAAGAAGAAAACGAAGGGCTAGAAATCATAACCAGCAACAAAATATTTCGCCTTTTGGCACCCAATAAATATTTCATCAGTGAAAGTGCAATTCTTAAGAAAGGATACCGGATGAGGATTTCAATTTAACAAACTGTAGAATCTAACTTGGAAAACCACCTTGCCTAGGCAAGTCCATTTATTATTAGTGTGCCTAATAAATTACATGTGGACTCAATAATAAACTTCAAAGTGAAAAGGAAACCAAAAAGAGAAATAAGAGTTAACAAGTAGTCACGCGGAGCATGCAACTCAAAACAAATCTAAACTACAAGCTTTACATGCCTAAGATGAATATTAACTCTTGGAAGCCTTTCTCTGAAACAAGCACCCCATCTTGGCTGCAGGACACTCAATCTAGAGACATCAGAATAGCTTGCCTTGTTGTTGGGTTCCACTCCTCATCATTGTACAAAATTCTTCATAGTTGATTCTACCATCCTGAGAAACCACAAAATTGAGTGTCAACTATGGATGGAACTAGAATACAAAATTGTAGCAAGCAAAAAGAAAAACAGGCTTACATTATCTGTGTCAACTTCGGATATAATTTCCCTGATTGTGGCCTCGTCACCCATACCATACTCCTTCATGGCTGTTGCCAGTTCATCTCTTGTGATATACCTGTGATGGAATCAAACAAAAACCAGGGTGCATGTGTCATTACTCTTGAAATTCTAAATAGAGTTATTCATTAATTAATGATTCTGTAATGTATGTGCTTTTGGGTGTAGGAAGAAATAGGATTTATGGTATATGATCTTGTTAAATACTTATTAAAAACACTGAAAGCATAATCCAATAGTCAAAAGATTAATATGGAAGGCATGGACTTCAAAATTGAGGTTGAGAATGCATAGTAGGAAAAAACAATTACTTCCATAATGTGACAGATTGAGGAAGAAATGTTAATTCACAGTAGATGGACTTACCCGCTGCCGTCTTTGTCAAAATATTGGAAGGCCTTGTAAAGATGCTCATCTCTTTCTAACCTGTGTCTATGCATTGTAGCAGTGATGAATTCTATGTAGTCAATTGTGCCATTTCCATCTACATCAGCCTAAATTTAAGCAAAGGAGTGTAAGCTTGAAAGAATATAGTAAAAGCAAAGGAGGGCAAATCTTGTGAATTCAACAATAGCTTACGGCATCCATAAGCTGTCGCACTTCAGCTTCAGTAAGCTTTGAGCCAAGTCTTTGCAATCCTGCCCTCAGTTCCTCATAGGTGATTGTACCACTATTGTCAGTGTCAATATTTGTGAACATTGCCTTTAAACCTTGGATCTCTTCTTCAGAAAGATTTTCAGCAATGACCTAAAACGATTATTTAAATCCACTCAGTTTATTTTTGAATTGGTAGAGATATGTACCCCAACACCCTAAAGTTACACACAGTTGAGCAATTTAAAGTCATTATGAGAACACTGGAAAAAAAATTATGTCTCTCAATGTTTAATTATGCCATCAAATACAATAAGCATAAAAGAGCATTGTGGTCACTTCATGCAGCTTGTGGCTTGACTAACCTTGAGGGCTAGTTTTTTTAGTTTATTCATTGCTCTGAATTGCTTCATTCTGGAAAGCACTGCACTGTCTATTGGCTTGTCAGAAGCATTTCCACCTTCTTTAAGCCATGGGTGCTCTAAATATTTAAACAATACAAGGAATCAATTAGTAGAGAAAATATAATTCATGAACCAAAAAATTCTTAAGGATGCTGCAATCAAGCTATCAGTCAGCAGTAATATTAATGGGAAACAGTTTTGAGTCACTGCATCAAGACAAAGACACACACTGTTACTAGCTTCCCTCGTGTTCAATAATGTTTCATTTTCTATCACATACAGAATGTCCTGTAACTAAACAACTGACATGTTTAAAGGATAGATAATAGAAGAAACAGTATATTTGTGAAAATATTGTCTCTGAAAAGTCCCTAGTCTCAGCAACTAACATGTTCAAATGCAATATTGGTTGTCGTTGTCACACCTATATGGGTATAGAATAATCTATACAGATGGAAAGAACTTGGCACGTATAAGTTTTTAAGCCCTAAATTCAGTTTTTATATGCAACACTACTATTAGTAATAACTATATCCACTAGGCTTGTTATGTGTTAGATAGAAGTGAAGGGAAAATTAGTTGGGAACTAGAGTAATTAGTTGGAGGGGATCAATTAGATAAATATGGTGAAAGGGTGAAACTGTGAAAGGATTCATTCAGAGAATTAACAAGCTTGTAAGAAAGGGGGAATCCTTAGAGGAGAATCGATGTTTCAGTTCGTATTCATTCAATAAATAAAATCATTCTTTGGGTTGCTAACAGAACTGGAATATATCTAAGCCCCTTTAGTGATCTATCTTCTCAACCTCACCCAAGTACACACGTATTAAGGATCAAGTGGGAAAGAAATTCAAACTATCAAACACCATACAGACAATTTTTAATAAGTTTCAATGAGGAGAAAACACAATAAAAGTCACCTACCTAGAACCTGAGCAGCAGTAATGCGTTTCTTTGGATCCTTTATAAGCATTTTGCGAACAAGGTCTTTAGCACTGTTTGATATGCTTGGCCATGGATTACTTTCAAAATCAATATGACCTTGCAATATGGCATCAAATATTCCCTTTTCCGTCTCTACATCACATAATTTATTAAAATATTAGTCAACTGTAAAACAGGGGGAAGCTAGCCTCTAATACAAGAATATTATCCTATTATCAACATATCAAACTCAGAGTTTACCTGCCCAAAATGGAGGTACGCCGCTAAGTAAGATATACAATATAACTCCTGCACTCCATATATCTGCTTCCTTTCCATAGCTACGACGTAGAACTTCTGGAGCAACATAGTAAGCACTACCAACTATATCTCGATACACCTTTCCTGTGAAGAATAAAGAATTAATAGAAAAAACTTAGTATATTTATACAAGTGAGATGATGTATAAAATAAGTAAGCGACCGTCAATTTCATAACTTAATTCACTTTAAATTAACAGTAGATAAACCCTTTCTAACAAGCCATCACTTTACAATTTCCATCTACATACTTGCAGAAAAAATAATTCATAAATCATGGCACAAATTGAGTGGCAAAGATGTCCATCTACTGAAATGTAATAAAGTGCATGCATAGATATGGAGAAAAAAGAAAAAGGAGATAAAGCTTCAGAAAAATTAGTTGGCAGAAGTTTATTCAAATCAACATCTTGAGGGAGAGAAAAAAATCCCATGAAACAAATTATAAGCTACTCAAACTTTGCAAGTCTAGACAATCAGGCCATTGATGTCAAGCATTGGCAATGCACTATTAGAACTTAATAGAAAAATCATTTTCAATCTTACATGCCTTTTGCATCCAATTCCCACACACGACAAAAAAAAAAACAACAAAAAAATTGGACGGAAATTATACAAAATTTTCCTCAAAAACTTTAGAAGATTATTCACAACTATGCTACAGTTCACATAATTACCTTTCAGGAATCCCCACAACTATTAAAAATTCATAAGAAAAGACCAATGAATGGATAACAAAATTTACCTTCTTCAATGAAGACTGACAAGCCAAAATCTGTGGCCTTGAGAAGTCCCTTGTCATCCTTACTGGATAGCAAGAAATTCTCTGGCTTGAGATCCCTATGAATGACACCCATAAAATGGCAGGTGTTAACAACCTTAACAATCTGTCTACATATTGAAGCAGCAGCCCTTTCACTGTAGTGGCCCTTGGCAATAATCCTGTCAAAAAGTTCACCACCAGCACACAGCTCCATAACCACATGAACTGATTGTTTATCCTCAAAAGCACCTTTGAACTCCACAATGTTGGACTGTCCGCTCAAATGCTGCATGATTTGAATCTCCCTCTTCATGTCCTCCTTGTCAGCTCTGCTCACAAGCTTCCTCCTTGAAATGGACTTGCAGGCATACTGCAGGCCAGTTGAATTCTCAGTGCAGAGATAAGTCACCCCAAATTGGCCTCTCCCCAATTCCTTCCCAAGTGTGTAGTGCTGCTTAACATCCTCAAACGGCTTCCCAGTGATTGTGTCATGCTTGTGAACATGTTTTGGGCTTGGTGGAGGCCTCCAAGGTGCCTGAGGCGGAGCATGTTTCTCAGGTAATTGGTAAGGTTGGTGAGAAGGGGGTTTGGTTTGGTTGGCAAAGGGTTCATGGCTCTTGTGATTGTTGTACACACCAGCACCCCCAGCACCAGCAACATGTCTGTAACCAATGTGTCCTTCTGGCTCTGACCCTTTTTTACTCAGACAACAACCCATGGTTCTGACACAAAAAGGGAAGAGATTTTTTAAGTTTTATCAGGTACCACCACACAACCAACTACTTGAAAGTGTGAAGATTCAGTCAAAGAATGAAAAAGGGAATGAACCCAGATGAGAATTCAAGAAAGAATATCCATTGAAGTGTGAAGAGAGAGAAAAGGGAGGGAGGGGGGAGGAGAAGCCAAAGGTTGATGCAGAATGGATCAGAAGATGTGGTTTTTTAAAGGAGGAGAGGAAAGTAGAAAGAAAGAGTCTCAACAAAAAGGATAAAGATAGAACCGAGTCAACTGTGGGATTTGGATTTTAACGAGTTAACTAAAAAAGGGTTGAAACTATTTTACGACCAAAACAAGGTTAGAGCCTTGGAGGGAGTCCATATAATAGAAGAAAAACTTCCTTGATTCATTCTTTCTTATGATTCGAGGACCGAATCAGAGATGCGTATCCAACACCACATTTTTCTCCTGATTCGTTCAACCACATG
This sequence comes from Glycine latifolia, assembly GCA_013407115.1. Lineage (NCBI taxonomy): Eukaryota > Viridiplantae > Streptophyta > Magnoliopsida > Fabales > Fabaceae > Glycine > Glycine latifolia. Next base: position 1,920,524 of record CM023954.1, read on the forward strand.
GTGCCACCTAATTTTTGTTAATGAGTAACCAAATAAAATTTTATTTAGTCTAAGGTTTTGTTTTTGTATTTTTTATGTTGTTCAAGGACTAAGGTGATGCTGCACTCATGTTCGTATTTGGATAGACTTTTGCATTTCCAACACGCGTAATGAAAAAAATTATCTTGAGATAGTATAAGCTTCGCACGTAAGATCATTGTGTCAAGAGAAAATAACCATTAATAAAAGAATGTTGAAAAATATATTTGTAAATTAACCAAATCATTAAACGCTGTGGAGGTCAGAATAAATAAAAAAAAACGCTATAGAGGTACTATGTGTGTATCTGAGTATGTGCACAATTCTATGGAATCAAAATCAAAATTTATAATTTTCATAAATAGCATAATAGATTCCTTATAGATTATAAAAATATATAATCATAAATAATATTGGTCATATCGCTTTATTTTGGCAATTACATTGTTGGAAATCATTAGTTATTAATTTAATACAATATCATATTTTCATGTGTCTCTATTATATAAAGGTTGACTTAAATGATTCTTAATTTAACAAAAAAGGAAATGTGTGCAATACACTTAATTCTTTTGAAGTTGAAAATCTTCTAAAATTAAATTAACATACACCTTTAAGTAGAAATCAACAATTCCTAAAATTGAATCCTGCGTAAGAACTCAGGATCAGCATGCCACACTGGGGTCTTCAAGGAAAAAATTATGCTTCCTTCGATAAAGTGTGAGACATTATTCTAATAATTTAGACGTTACATTTATTTGTAAGCGTTTTACTTTATTTTCCAATAAAAATAATTCTCATGAAGTCATACTAAAAAATTGTTTTGGTTGTAGAGCATTTGCTCAATATTAAAAAAAATGACAAGTGTGCCGAGAAATTATTATTATTATTATTATTATTATTATTATTATTATTATTATTATAAAATGTGTTTTTGGTTCCTGAAATTTTAGTCAAAATTAAGCTTAAATGCATTTTAAAATTGTGATTTTCATCTTTAAATATTTTATCAAAATTAGATTTAGTTTGATTTTAAAAAAAAAAAGGTTTTTAATGTCACATGGCAAACATATGATATCCATATGACCTTTATTAGTCATGCCAGCAAAATATTAATAAAGTTGGGATGAGGGACTGAATTCACCTATGTTAAAAAAATTCAAGAACTAAAACCAAATTCAATGAATTTTTGGAGAACCAAAATTATATTTAACTCTTTATTTTCATTTAAATTGTCAATCAATTAAAACAACATAATTAACAAGTAATGAAATGAGAACAAGTAATAAGAAGACAAAACAAAAACCATAAAGGATAGAAACACTCGTCCTAACTTTAGGTTTAAATAGAGTTTATCTTGTTAGTTTTCATGCGTTTAGGTTTATCTTCCATGTTTGTCTCCCATGTTTGTACGGACCTTTTGTCATCTTTTAATACAATTTAAGGCTCACTGGTTTAGTTAGCTAATTATTAAGGTGTCAACATAATTGAAATGTCAATATCTAGTTACAGTTAGTCTCTATTTTACCTTAAAAAAATAAAACAAAAACTAGCATTTTAGATGGAATATTATACAAGCTAAATTTGTATTAGATAAACATTTATTTTTATAAAATTATAATTTATAATAAACAAATATTTATAATTTATTAAGTATATTATAACTAAATTTATAATAAATAAATATTTTTAATATATAATTATATTTTAAAATTATATTGAATAATTTAAATTATGATGTAAAATTATTTTAACTATATTGGTAAATTCTTTGAGAAACATATTAAAATCCACACAACTCCCCCCTTCTAATTAGAGCATATTTAATGTACATATTTTGATGGGTATCTTATATTCTATACAGTATCAATAAGAGGTAATTTTTTCTGTTTGAAATAAGAAGAAAACAAAGAAAAAAAATAAGTGTGAATCTTGCTTCAATTTTTTCCCTCCCATAAGAGGAAATGTGATGGAAGAATAGGGAAAAAAATTCAAAAATAATCCTTGCAATGCATTTTATTTTTATAATATTTATGAAGAAAAAATATATTTCTTTTTTTAAAAAAATCAAATAATATTAATGAATTTCTTTTCTTTTCTCTTGTTTTTTCTCCTTCGCCGAATATGCTAATCACAAATAAAAGAAATCTACTCGTAACTAAAAGAGAAAAATAATGTGTTTGATGAGTGATGACGGTGATATGATGGAAATTGGAAAAATATGATCATCAAATGAAATAGGACACATGTAAAACGTAAATCATGAAGCGTTGACACGAGACAATATATAATTATTATCATTTTCGTAGTAGTTAACTCTGAAGCAAGAAAACGTGTACACGAGCAAGCAACTCATTCACGGTTTTTATTTCATTTTCCTTTCCTGAGTATATCATACACTTTCTGGTCAAATTCTCAAACCCCCAACAGATTCTATGTTTCAATTAAAATAATTCTCGCACTTTTGCTTTATTAGAAACACTGAGTAGTAGGAAGAAATTAGCGTGAGAGAACACAATCTAAGCGTTTCCTAACTTTCCTTACACTTTATTTAATAGAAGTGAAATAGGTAAAAAAAAATGGCAAGAGAGATGAAATTAGAAGGAAAATTAAAAAGTTGAATTATTTGATTAAGTTTAATTAATAAGGAGAGAAATTAAAAAATTGTAGGCGCGCCACACTAAAAAATATTGTCATGCTAAAATGATAAGAAATGGAAGGAAAATATACACAATACGCGTTGCTTTAAGGAACACTTCAAATAAAATCCTACTTTATAAATTTTAAACTATAAAATGTTTTTTTTATCCACAGTAATAGAAGGTGATATTAAAAGATTTATCATAACTCATAAATCTTACTCAATCAATTAAACTAGACTTCCTTAATAAATGATTTTATTAACTTTCAGTTTTTATGTACTAAATTAATTAAATCATAGCTCTAAATAACAATTTATTGGGACTTCAAATCTAACTACTACATTGACCGTGTTAACTTGATATTTCTTAATTTTGAAGTAATTATTACTTTAACAGAAAAAAAAAAGAATTATTTGTCAGTATACAACATTATGAAAATATTTAGTTTTCAAGTTTTTCTTTGTTAATAATACTTAGGGTATTTTTTATGGAATTATCTTGTATTTTTAGAAATTACTTTCCCATAAATATTGTAGTGAGGAAATCTGTTTGGTTAACTTTTAACATTTCTAATAATATTTAAGGAAATTTTTGTTTTTCTTCTAAACGAATATGATAAACGAATATGATATTGAGATATTTTATTGGAGAGCGATTATTTTTTTTAGAATAATAAATGATAAATAAAAGTCAATTTGGAACTTTCTCATACCATTAGCATGGGAAGAAAAGTTGTAGACATAGGAATGTAACTTTCTTGAAAAAAACAAGAAGCTAACTTTGTAGTTTATTCTTTAGCTTGTAATTCAATAGAGAATCTCAAACACTGTTATTTTTATTTTGTGCCCAGTTTTACAGTTTTTGGGAATAAAAGATATTCATGAATATTTTCTGATAATTTCTTATTAAATATGGGAATAAACATTCTCACCTTTATATTTATGAAAATGTAAGATAATTTTGTAAAACAAATGTTATTCTTTATTAATTTTTATCTCCTATTTGTAGGATTAATTTTTGTATTGATAATTGTAAATTAAGTTATTTGTTAGATGAATAATTATTGAGGTAAACGAGAAATACGCACAAAGAACTATAATTGTCCGATGCTAAAGATGATACACACACCATGGACCTAATCACATAAAGCCTTAAAAAAGGTAGCACGTTTTTTAGGATACTAAAGATGAATTTACTTTCACATATCTTTTTCGGTAAAGGAAAAGGATATGCCCTTTCTTCCTCCTCCCCGCCTCCTCATTTTTGGGTTAATTATTTACAAAGTGATTTTGCTTTTCTTAATTCTTCTGTGACAATAATAAAGCTATGTTTAAGTTTTTGAAGCTACAAAAGAACTTCGCTTTCAAGTCACAATTAACTTTCCTAGCCCGCTTGGCTAGTTGAGTTGCTAAAGCAACCTTTATTTTGTGGAGATGCCGATTTTATTTTGTTGTGTTATAATTTTGGTTGAATGAATACTTGAGTGTCGGTATGTACATGTTTGGGGTTTCTTTAGGGGGAAAAAACAAAATCTTAGTATTCTTTTTTAAATCATCAAAATTATAATAAAAAAATCTTAACAAAAACATACTTATGTTAATTATTATGTATATAAATGCAAGCAAAAGACCAAGGCTGCAATATCTTTGTGGAGCTATGGCCCATGAATCTACCCTATGTAGCGGGAGCAAATTTGTGGCTGAAGTTAGTCTGTTAAAAGTGATACCAATTAAGGGACAGTGCTATTTCCTCCCTCGTCTTATACAAATCTTTTTGCTAACTAACATGCCATAAGTTGACTAATTAGCATTTCACATGCTATTCTATTTTGATGACTTCCAAGAAAATTGCCATTATTGATTGAAGATTAGTGTTTATTTTTTAACAAATATTAATTATTAATTTGTTAATTTTTATTATTGAGAGAAATTTGTTTTTTCTCTCGATCTATTTTGTACTGCCAGGAGTAATTATTTTATTAAAAAACAATATAAATTAACCAAATCATGAGAAAAATTATCATAATAAATTTATTGGGTGTATACATCTAGTGAAAGATAAATGTATAAAAGAAAAATCTAGTGAAAGATATAAAAAAATACGTAAAGAGAAGTAAAAATTATAAGAAGTAATGTAATGTTATATAAGAAAAAGAGAGGTAGAGAAATAAAGAAAAAAAGAAATTAAAAAAAGTGTAAAACTAGTAATATTGTTAAAAATCAAAATCATAATCAACAATGAGAATCATACTTTTGTTTTTTCGAATCTTTCATTTCACTTCAAAATATATTTTCAGCTAAGTGCTAATAGCTAATAACCTTATACAAACGTGTAACACATTTACCCAAAAAACATGTGGCACTACACCTGATCTTGAGAAATTGTTAAGAGTTTGTAAAAGTGGTTATTTTATTAGTTTGTAATATTTGTCGAAATGTTATTTTATGAACGTTTAAGTTCATAAGTTTCTAATTCTTTGAAACATAAAAAAAGTTAGGTTTCTAACATTTTGTTTCATTTTTATCTTTATTATATTATGATAACTCTTCTTTTACTCTTCTAATATTGACAAAATGTTGACACTTTCTCTTATTCTCATTAAATATCATTTCTTCAAAAGATAAAATTATCAAAATTATAAGATAACATTATTTATATTATTTCATTACATTAAATACAAAAAATCAAAAAATAAGAATAAAATTAATGTACTAGTTGTGATGTGGTGCGAATATATATCATCGGGCCACTTATGCAAGAGAAGATAAATTAAATGGCATAGTAAGATTAATTGAAGAAATTAAAAAGAATAAAACAACAATTTTATTCCTACGGTATTATTGTTTCTGCTAAATAGTTCCTAAAGTAAAGAAATTATATAACTAATCCCTCAGGTATTAAAAATTGTCTTACATAATTCCCAATTATAAAAAATATTTCAAATTAATTTTTGGACGTTAGTAAAACATGTTAATATATGGAATAAATTTATGCTAATTCAATATTATAAGGATTATTTATATAATTTCATTAGTTCAAGGACTATTTAGAAGAGAGAATAATACTTGAAAGACTGAATTATAGGTTTACTGAAATAAAAGAAAGAAAAAAAACACAACGAAACATAACCAATAACAAAAATGCTTCTTCTACTTAACAGGCAGGTATATTGAACTTTTTGATTGGGCCAATAGAACTTAAAATTTCAGTTGTGTACCCAAAAAAGGCCCAAAACCATCTTTTAAGCAACCTAAACACATTTTATGTAAGGTATGAAAAGACTGATCGTAACAAATTTCAGTTGGGACAGTAATTTTGATGATCAAAACGCAATAGTAGTAACACATTTAATTTCTGATAATATCGTGGAAGTGAGGAATGAAGTTGCCACTTCTCAACTCCCCAGAAATACGAAAATCTTGTCCTGGAATAGTGTGATAAATTGAACATCTATACTCCACAGCCACACATATATATTATATCAGGGGCAGAGTAAAAACCACCTAAAATAACTAGTTAAAAGTTAAAAAAATTAGAAAGTTAAAAAGTTAGTTTATTAAATTAGAAATATTTATTAATTGTTAAAATAGTTAAAAAATATAAAATGATAGAAAAATAAAAATCATGATTTATTTAAAAATGATAATTAGAAAATTTGATAAATATATTAAAGATAAAAAAATTATAAAAAAGAACTAAAAATTAAAATTTAGTGCTTTAAAAATATTACTTTTAAGTAATGTTTAAAAAATACTAAAAATTATTAAAAAGTTACTAAAAATGATTTATTTATTAAACACTCAAACAATTTTTTCAACTTATAAAAAAAAGTTAAAAACTAAATAAAGTATGTTCTGAAATATATCCTGAATCTTAGGCATAATTGCTTTGACATGGAGGAGGGACCTGTCTCAAGATTGGAAAGTGGTTTTGGGGGCACACCCAATTCACGTTTTACAGAACTTTATCGGTGTCTCATGTATGTTTGTTTCATAAATATGTAACATTTACTTCACATAATAATTGTACTTTAAGATATTTAAAAAAAAAATGTACTTTAGGGTTTCGGAAATATATTAAAACTCAAATCATGTACAAACTACTCACAACTTAGTGCAGATTTTTTGAATTAGATGGTGGATGGAATAATAATTTATGGCTGGATTTTTCTTTCTAAACGAAGTTGCTTTCCAAACAATATCACAATTAAACTGATTTTTTAACACAGAAATAGACCAACAATGAATATATGATGTCACATCAATAATAAATAAGTAAATAAAATATGTAAGAAATAAATAACTAGTTTTAAAACTAAATTAATGAGGGGAAAAAATAAAGCTAAACTCTTAAGTTTTCATCTCCCGCTCCCATTCTCCCTCGTAGTCGTAGGTCTTTCTATTCCTTACTCTCATTTTCAATTTATAACAATTGTCAATATTCCTATTCCAAATCAATTATTGGCTAATTAAGATTAAAGTCAGTAACCCTCTCCTTCTTTCTGTTTTGGCAATTGATACGTGACAATGAATAAACGCATAGCTTCACCATCCATAGGTGGAATATCTCTGTGCTAACATATGTTTTCATTGCTGTTACTTTATTGAATGAAGGCCTCATTTGATTGATTGATTAAATCCATACAACATGTGATTACTTAATAGGACATAAATATTGATAAAAAGAGAAAGACTCGTCTTTCTATCAAATAAAAATTCATTTTAATTCAGTGCAAGACTCATTAATTATATATTTATTTTTGAAAAAATTATTCATTTAAGCCAAACTTTACCTTTTAATTTCTATATCTAAAACCAATATTTTTAGTCTTTATACAAGTATTTTCATATTGTAGTTGTCGTTATAAATAGCAATGACTAAAAAATAAAGTTTGTATAATGGCAGGGACTAAGAGAGATTTGAAAGTATTTGTGCAAAGATAAAACGATATGATTTTTAAGTATAGAGATTAAAGGATAAAATTTATGTAACTACAAACAATAAATAAGTAATTTTTTTCATTATTTTTTATGAGTTCCTTTCTTTAATATGTTTAACAAGTATTTTAAGTTAATTTTTAATTTGATTATTAGTTAAAAAAGTTTGCTTGATCGCATTAATAGTCTTTGCTAAACAAACTTATTTTAATAAAATATAACATTTTGATTTTTACCTTCTTATATTTTATCATTTTTATTCCAAAATATTTATTAAGTTTACTTTATTATCTTTTTCTACATATCATAAGATAGGGTTTTATTATTATTTTTCCTTCCACTCATCTCCACATCCAATATTGTGATTGACGTCATCTTTAAAAATTAATTAAAAATTAAATTATAATTACCTAAAAATACTTTTTATTCAAAGTAAACTTAGAATGTGTATAAAAGAAATCTACTAAAATAGAATTTTTGCCCCTTATCTTTATATAGATAACTTTCAAGTTCGGATATGGAGTGTTTTCTCTGCATTAATATATATAATGATATTATGTATCATTTAATTTAATCGGATAGGTTAGATATGTTCAGTTCTTTAAATCAAATTTCGAGACTTAAATTAAATTGATCAATTTTTTTTTTCAATTAGAACCAAAATAATGATTTAAATCAATTTGAGTTTTTTTTACTAAAATTAGTTAAAATTTATTGAATTGGGGAGTTGATGACCATCCTACCATGTAGTACATATGGAGTTTGTATAGTGAAAAGACAAAAGATAAATAGTGTGTTTTCTATGCTTTAAATCAGATATGGAATGTTTTTTTTACTAAAATTAATTAAAATTTCTGTGATGTATTCAATTGTAAATAGTAATCTATTAAAGTTATTGCCAAATTAGAGCGTGTTAACTATGCTTTTTTTTATAAAGTAATTAATTACTCAACTTATCATTTTAAACTTTTTAAAATAATTTATATAATAAAAAAGACAGTTATTGAGGTCAGCCCAATCCCTTACCTAAAAACTTTATAAAATAAAATAAAAAAGAGGTCGACCCAATGGTAAAGGCTATTAATAAAATGTACCTCTGCCAATTACTCTACTTACCCCTCTTTTTCTTTTTCTTTTTTATTTTGTTATTCAAAATACCCTTTTGTATCCCATTTTTCCAGTGAGGGTCAACAACGTGAACAATTTCCAGAACCATCCACCTGAACAAGTTCGGAATGGCAATGCATGATGACGAGGACCATGGCATAGAATAACAAAAGAATACAATTAGCTCAAATCCTATTTAATATTTAATAAACACTAGATAACAAATAAAACTAATTATTGTTATACAAAATTATTGTTTTATTTATATAGCTACTTTTCTTAAAATTATTAAAAAAAATATAAGATTTTTAAAATTATAATTATATATAAAATATATAATTTATAATATACATATAGAGAGAGACTTTATCCTATCTTTTTATTACCGGAAGAAGCTTATATCATTTGATTCTAAATAAGAGTCTCAATACAAGTTGCACTAAAATAAAATAAAATACATATTAACTGGCATGAAATCTTAACAACATACACTTTAGCAAAATAATGAGTAACATAATTCGTTTCTCTTCGAATGTAATTAACAGAATAGTTGTTAATATAGAATAAACTGTCTCTACACTTGAGAAGAATGGAACCAAATTCAGTTTGTACATATTAATTTTTTTATTGCGCGCGC
>CM023954.1:1929874-2003783 GCA_013407115.1 Glycine latifolia
ATATATATATATATATATATATATATATATATATATATATATATATATATAATTACGACGAAGAGGAGAGAGGTGTTAAACTTTTCCATTTAAAATATATATACTTTTAAATGAGAATAAATAATAAGACGAAACTTATAAAAAAAAACTAGAAAACTGAAATAGTAGAATATTTACTTTAAATGAAAATTTTACCTTCCTTTATCTGAAAATTATCATATTAGGATCTTACTATTTACTTTTTATTCTTATGCTTCAATAAAAAAAACTTTCAAATTATTTTTTAGAGTAAATTATATTCGTATCCATGTGTTTTCTCAAATTTCATCTGATACTCCTCCCTTTTTACACCCTAAAAAAAACCCCTTAATTGTTTAGCTTACATTATACCTATACCCCCTCCTTCCTAAACATCATTTAATAATCTAACAAAAATTAGGCACATGTTGATCAAATGACTTTTAATAAAATTTTATGTCTAAAATATTCCCATCTTCTTCATCTTAACCTGAAAATATTTTAAAACTATTATTTCTTTTTTGTTTTTTCTGTAATTGGACGTAAACCCAACTTTTTAAGACAAAAGAAGACACTCATAAACGTCGCGAACTGGAAGAAAAATAATGGAGAACTCGCGAACTAGAAAATGAACAATAGAAAATTCGCGAACTGGAACAAGAACATTGAAGAACTCACGAACGGTGAAGAATAATGAAATGTAAATGTCGTGAGAGAAAGAAGAACTCACACCCCCTAGACGCTGAAGAAAAACTCGCCAACAAGAGGAAGATGAACAGTACTCGCAAATGGTGAGAGGAATGGAACGTGAATCTTACATTCTGAAACTAATTGGGAGGAATAATTTGAATTTTACAGTTAAAATGTAAGAACAATTTTGTTTGTTCGCATATTTTCATTGACTTTAGTTAAATGCGTTAATAGAGGAGATAAAAGTAATGTGCTAAAAAAGAGGGGTATCGAATTAAATTTGAGCAAAACACATGAGTGTAAGTGTAATTTACTCTATTTTTTAACTAATAAATGTGAAAAAAATTATGAAAATCTAAAAACAATAATTTTAAGGTATCTTTTTATGAATAAATTAGGAAGAAGAGAAAATAGATGTTAAATTTATATTTAAAAATAAAAAATAATTTATTTTATTAAAGAAAATAATCAATAAAGGGAAAGCTATATAATATTTTATTTTGAAATAAATCATAATAAAATATTTATTTAAAATTTAATTATTTTATCTTCCTTTATATTTTATTTATAATTATCACTAGGATTTTATTATTTACTTTTTATTCCTATGCTTTCATATAAACCTTGTAATTTTTTTTAACTAATTAATGTGAATGAATAAAAAAAAATTATAACAATCTAAAAACAAAAAAAATGACCTATCTTTTCATGAAGAATCTAGGCGGAAAAGGAAAGACAAATTAAAATTTTATTTAACAACAAAAAAATTATTTTTTAAGAGAGAATAAGGAATAAGAGGAAAGTTATCTAATATTGTAAAAATATATATTAATTAATATAATATTTACATTGAATTAAAATTTCACCTTTCCTTTTTATCTAAATTTATCACTAGGATCGTACAAATTACTTGATTTTGTTCCAATGCTTTTACATATAGCAAACTTCTTTAAAAAGTTTAACTATTAATAACAATAAATGAATGATTTTCTAACAATCTAAAAACAAAGTGTCGTTGCATCTATTTATGAAAAAAATTAGGAAGAAAAGGAAAGAGCTGTTAAATTTTTATTTATAAATTAAAAAATAAATTCTTTTCCACAAACAAGCAAGAAAAATGGAAAAGTGATATGATAATTTTTATAAAAAAATCTCAAGTAATATAATATTTTCTGTAAATAAAAATTATGCCTTCCTTCCTTTCTTATCCAAAATTATTACTAGGATCTTTTAATCTGCTTTTTGTTCCTATTCATTCATGGCAAACTTTTAAATAATTTATTAACTAGATAATGTGAATAAATAAAATATTGTTAACAATCTAAAAACAAGTATTTGAGGTATCTTTTGGTGCAGACATCTGGCGTAGACATCAAGAGGAAAAGGAAAGAGATGTTAAATTTTTATTTATAAATAAAGCAATTTATTTTCTAAAAGAGAATAAGAAATAATGGGAAAGATATATTTTTTCTTGAAAATAAAAACTCTAATAAGAGAATATCCTTAAATGAAAATTTCAACTTTCTTTTTTTATCCAAAATTATCACTAGGGTCCTATTATTTACTTTATATTTCTATGCTTTTATAGCAATTTTTTAAATTGTTTTTTATTTGTTAAACGTCAGTAAATTAAATACTTTATTGAACAATATATCGGATTTTTTGGAAACATTAGAGAATATCTATTTGACGAAGTTATAAGATTAAGTTGAATGACTTCTCAAACCCTCCTCAAACAAAAACCATTTATCTTATGATTTTATTGTACAAGTTGATCATATCTATCACCCACGTCCAACTTATCATATGATAATACTCATTGATTTTTACATTCTAAAATCACTTTGACCATAATATTATAGGAGTTGTCCGCTCTATATAATAATCCATTGATTACTACGTTCTAAACCCACTTTGCCTATAGTATTATAAGAGTTGTTTGCTCTATATAATAATGTTTATTCTTTGAGGATTCAAATTGATAGGGCAATTTTGAGATGATTGGATCTCCTTTTTGAGGACGACGCTCCTTTCTCCCTCTTGCCTTAACCGTTTCTCTGCCACATGAAGACGGTACCTGAAGCCATTGGTTGGATCTCACCTAACCCCAATGCGTCTTTGCCTCACCTCAACTCATCCTTGTTACAACCTTGCTCTTGCGCAGAGCAAAGTTGGATTTTGATGCATCTTCACTACAACCTTGGTTTTACATGGAGAGTTATTTTAGATTTAGTGTTTATAGTGTTACTCGATTAAACCCTTTTACACTTTATCCTTCGATTTGGTGTTTGTTGTTACCATGGTTGTTGAAATCAATATCTTACCTAGGATCAAGTGGGGAAAAATGTGATTTGGATCATAAGATCCTACATTTCCTTACCTAAAATACTTATATATAATATATAACTTTTATTTCTATTTTTCTTTAATTTGTTATATCATATATTATGTTTTTTAGTTTATCATATTATTATATTCTTTGTTATGTTTTATTTTTTGTTAGTTACACTTATAATACTATTATATTTCTTCTTCTTCTTCTTTATTTATTATATTACATGTAATATTTTACATTTAAAAAAAAACTAAATTGGACTTTAATTAAGGCCCAACAAATCAAATATGTAAAAGAAAATAAAGAAAAAAATTTGGCCCAATTCCCTTGAAACCCTAAGACCCACAAGTTTCTCCTATAAATGCTAAGTGTCATCAGCCACTGTTGTGAAAGTCCAAGAACAAGTGCAACCCTAATTCCTTATGGTAGACAACGAGCGTAGATAGAAGAGTACTAGGAGGTCAGCGACTGTAAGAACAAAGGTTGTTTGGCAACAACACAACAACAATGACACGAAAGAGTCCCCACAAAGCTACCAAAATACCTTTATTTGCTCACCTAAATTGTTTAGATAGGATTGCATATCCCACATGAAAGAGTGCAAATTTAATCTGATCTCGCACTCCAACGATCCTAACGACAATACAACACATAGATGTCTTCAAAAATCGTTGAATCACACGTTCCTACAATCTGGATTGTGATTCTAATAGCATTGGCTACTTCACCAGATAGGGAAGTGATTGTGGGTGACAGTTGTTGACTCAGTGGCAATCTAGATCTGGATCTCACTTCTTGACTTCAACACTTCATCAAGCAATTCTATATTGAGGTAACACTATTTTGATAACTCAACTATATACTTTAAATTTCTCATCTTTTATTCCATGTATTGTATTTTTCATTTAGGTAATCCATTGCTTTTGAGTGATTGTTTTATTTATATTTTTGGGTGTTTTGACTTCGGCATATACTTTTTTGTGTTGATTTTATTGGGATTTTTGGAGCATTGTTTGTTTTTGCATTAATCTTATTCATGTTGTGACATAAAATGGAATGCCAGTTATGGGCAGTAGTTGGTGCCTCAATGAAGGTGTGGATCTGAATATGCCTCTCCTTCACACTTGCTAGGGTTTCCTTTCATCACATCTTGATTTTACAACTTTTTCACGCAATTCTCCATGGATGTAACATCGTTTCGATAGCTCAATTGTGTACAAAATTATCATTTTTTGTTCCACGCCTTGTCTTTTTCATTTTGGAATTCTATTGCTTCTCGGTAATTGTTTGACTTTTTGTTGTGTTTTGGCTTCAACAAATCCTTTTGTGTTGATTCCATTAGTATTTTTTTGGAGCATTGTTTGTTTTTTTATTGATTGAGTGATTGTTGCAACACAAGATGGAACAATTATTTCGAACAATGGTTGATACCTTAGTGGTGGAGTGGATCTGGACCTGCCTCTCCCTCACTCCATCTTCCATGCACCCACTAGGGTTCCCTTCCATCATACATAGATCTGACAATTTCATCGTGTAATTCTCCATGGAGGTAACACTGTTTTGATACTCAATTGTGTACTATGAATTTTCCTTTTTTCCATGTCTTGTCTTTTTCATTTAGGTAATATATTATTTTTGACTGATTGATTTATTTTTGTTGTATTTTGGCTTCAATAGGCTTTTTTGTGTTGATTCAATTGGGGACTTTTTTTGAATAGTTGTTGTTTGTTTTGTGCTTTGGTTTAGATTTATGGTGAGAGAGATTTTTGTTTTGGAAATTGGCATGTATTACATCGATTCTATTTAGAAATGATGTAAAAAAAATTACATCCATTCTAACATAATTAATTTGAAAATTTCTAACATTTTACATTGGCTGATTCGCACTAGCGATATAGAAAACCCCAAATAACCGACATAATAAGGGAGATGTAGTAGTATAACTGTGTGTGTAATCTAAGAGCGTATTTAGTGAAAATATTTTTATATGAGGATAAAATAATAAATATTGATATTTAATTACATATTTAAATAAAGCTAAAGAAGCATGTCTGTTAAATCTAATGCTAGATATACATTGTATGATAATGTCATATATAATGTTAAGTCATGTCTTAGTTTATATATATGGTTTGGATTAATAAAATAATTGTGTGTGAAAATGAATAAGAGCATACAAAGAGGAGGATTAGTGGCAAAATCATTGGTTTGGACCAAAAAGGAAGGAGAAGGAAAGCCATATGAATCAGCCAATTGTGACATAAAAAACAAAGGAAAAAGATATGAAAACTTTGATTTAGCTGAATTGGTCTTCGGATTAGAATCTGACTCTGAATAAGATGATGACAAGTATGATGAGCCATGTTATCAACCCAAGACTTAGAACAGACCTAACTACAAAACACTCGAGAAACTAATGCCATTAACTTGGATAGGTTTCATAAGTTAATGATTTGATTTTCTTAATTGTTTTGTAATTGGGTCTCTTTTTGGTCTTGATTTGGTGAATATGGCTCATCATCCTTGTCATCATCAGATTCAGAGTCAAATTTTAATATGAAGACCAATTTAGCCAAATCAAAGGTTTCATGTCTTTTTTTTTTCATGTCATGGTTGACTGATTCAATATGTCTTTCCTTCTTCTTCCTTTTTTGGTCCACAACAATGATTCTACTACTCATCTTTTTCTCTGGATACTCTGATTTAGTTTCACACACAATTTGGATTAATAAAATAATTGTATGTGAAAATGAATAAGAGCATACAAAGAGGAGGATCAGTGGCAAAATCATTGCTTTGGACCAAAAAGGAAGGAGAAGGAAAGCCATATGAATCAGCCAATTATGACATAAAAAACAAAGGAAAAAGATATGAAACCTTTGATTAAGCTGAATTGGTCTTCGGATTAGAATCTGACTCTGAATAAGATGATGACAAGTATGATGAGCCATGTTGTCAAACCAAGACTAAGAATAAACCTAACTACAAAACACTCAAGAAACTAATGCCATTAACTTTGATAGGTTTCATAAGTTAATGATTTGATTTTCTTAATTGTTTTGTAATTGGGTCTCTTTTTGGTCTTGATTTGGTGAATATGGCTCATCATCCTTGTCATCATCAGATTCAGAGTCAGATTTTAATATGAAGACCAATTTAGCTAAATCAAAGGTTTCATGTCTTTTTTTTTTTTCATGTCATGGTTGACTGATTCAATATGTCTTTCATTCTCCTTCCTTTTTTGGTCCACAACAATGATTCTACTACTCATCCTTTTCTCTGGATACTCTGATTTAGTTTCACACACAATTTGGATTAATAAAATAATTGTGTGTGAAAATGAATAAAAGCATACAAAGAGGAGGATTAGTGGCAAAATCATTGGTTTGGACCAAAAAGGAAGGAGAAGGAAAGCCATATGAATCAGCCAACTGTGACATAAAAAACAAAGGAAAAAGATATGAAACCTTTGATTAAGCTGAATTGGTCTTCGGATTAGAATCTGACTCTGAATAAGATGATGACAAGTATGATGAGCCATGTTGTCAAACCAAGACTAAGAACAGACCTAACTACAAAACACTCAAGAAACTAATGCCATTAACTTGGATAGGTTTCATAAGTTAATGATTTGAGTTTCTTAATTGTTTTGTAATTTGGTCTCTTTTTGGTCTTGATTTGGTGAATATGGCTCATCATCCTTGTCATCATCAGATTCAGAGTTAGATTTTAATATGAAGACCAATTTAGCTAAATCAAAGGTTTCATGTCTTTTTTTTTTCATGTCATGGTTGACTGATTCAATATGTCTTTTCTTCTCCTTCCTTTTTTGGTCCACAACAATGATTCTACTACTCATCCTTTTCTCTGGATGCTCTGATTCAATTTCACACACAACTGTTTTATTAATCCAAACCATGTATATAAATAATTGCATGAATCAACATTATGTACAACATTTTTTTATTTTTTGTTATTAAATTTATTAAATATCTTCAACCTTACTTCTCATTCCTTTTTTTTCAAACCTTTCTCAATTATGTATTATAAAATAGAAAGGCTTGAAGGAGAAAGGATTGAGAGATAAGAGATGTGGATATTTAAGTAAATTTAATAACAAAAAGAGGTATATCTAATATTTATGAGAGATATGCTTAACAATTGCCTATAGTCTTTTTGAAAACTAAAAAAAAAAGGCGCGAACTTAGAGAAAATATGTATGTAAATAACATGGGCCCAATAAACACTGTTATTCGGGTGAAGGATGGGCCCAGCCCATGTACCCTTGGAGCCCATCCATTTTAAGGGACCAAAATGGTAAATGAGTGCCTGAGATAAGGGTAGTTTTGGTAAAAAGAAGTGACTATTGCAGCAAAGACCCCAAAAACAAAGTCTGAAGAATTTGACAGAGTGAGAGGGTAAGGTAAAGTCAGTCAGAGATATAGAAATGGCGTCGTGGTGCGGTGCTCGGAGCTTCCAGATTCCGGCGATGGAAGGCAGCGCACTGGGCAACCGTGCTTCATTGGCCGCCGGAGTAGGGTGTTTGTCGGTAGTCGGCACCTCCTTCTGGCGCTCCTCTTCGTCACCGAAGCACTCTTTGCCATTCACATGCTTGAGCATTTCTTCCGAAACTCGTAAGTACCCATTATGAAGAAACCTTCAAATTTTAAACTTTTACTTTTTTGTTATAATGATGACCCTTATTGTTTCTAGGTATTAAGGAAAGTGTTCAAACCGAAGGGGCACCTGCGGCTCTGGGACCATATTCTCAAGCAATCAAATCCAACAACCTTCTTTTTGTGTCTGGTGTTCTTGGCCTTGTTCCCGAGGTTTTTTTAATTCACTTAATTGTTATCACTTCCTTTAATTTATGATGTTCGTTTCTTCAGATTGTTGATGTGTGTTTTGCTCTTCAATGCAGACCGGGAAGTTCGTATCTGATGATGTTGAAGACCAAACTGAACAGGTACTGAGACAACATTTTATCTTGTGATATTACATTCTTTGAATGTCAATTGTTGTATTGTATGATGGTAACATTTTATTGATGTTGCAATGCACTTGTTGATTTTGCTTCTGACATTTGATATAATTACCCTTTGTAGCTTCTTAAAAACATGGGGGAAATTCTTAAAGCCGGTGGTGCTAGCTACTCGTCGGTCGTTAAGACGACAATTATGTATGAATTCCTCACTCATTTGTGGTTGGGGTTTATTGCGTTTCAGCAAGATTACTAGTTTTTGAGTTTTTATTTCCTGCAGGTTGGCTGACTTGAAGGACTTCAAGAAAGTTAATGAGATCTATGCTAAATGTGAGTTCTGTGGTAGTGATTTTAATTTTTAATGTTTCCTTGACAGTTACATTCTTGTAGAAGGCGACGCTTTCACTAACCTGTTTAGGTGTGAAAAGATGAATACACTATCCTAAACTTTTATTCATATTTAGTGATATCTTTTGGTAGAAATAATTAGCCATAGATTTCATATTGCAGATCATGAAAGTCCTGTATTGACAAACTGCTTAACTGTGCTAATTACTAATGAATTTCACTCCTGATAATAATTTATACTGTGCTGTAAAAATTGATCCTGCTGCATTTGTGGGCTGAGAATGTGTTAATCCTGTAGGTAACATACATGTACCATGGCTGACCACTGACCAGCTTTTAGATTCAAAACCTTCATGCTTTTTTATGGTTTAGTCTTGAAAATTCACCTGTTAGCTTGTCATAGGTAATAGGTTATGCTGTCAACTTGTCATATTTAATATATATTAAGGGTGATTACTAGATTGATACTAGAGAGTCCACTAGTACCTGTACCATGCTGAAAATATTAAGGTTTTCCCTTTGGGTTGGTATTATTTAATTTTCACTAATGCCTACAGTTACTTAAATAATTTTAATTTACCTGCTTTTCCAATGATTTCAGACTTCCCTTCACCTTTCCCTGCTCGTTCAACTTATCAAGTAGCCGCATTGCCATTGGATGCCAAGATTGAAATTGAATGCATAGCAACTCTATAAGCATCAATTGTACTAGTACATCTGGCTCCATCAGCAAACTTAGGTTAAAATGCAGGAAGGGACATATCTTAGCATTGAAGTTTTACTTAGTTTTGTTCTTTGAATAATGGTGCTCTTGTGATTATTACATTTACCATCCTGGCGAGGTCTCTAATCTTCGGATATCTCAAAGATTATGCACATATTTAAAGTGAAAGAAACTTAGTCATTGGATGTTTCTTGTTTGCAGCTTTTGTGACATCGTATTACATAAGACAGACCATGAATAAGATCATTTTTAATAAATATCTTTTACTCGAACTCACATCTATTTTCTTTAGATTGATTTGTGGACGTTACATTGAAAACCTTATTGTACGTACTGCTTATCTTCTTTTTCTTCATATTTTGTTCTTTAACTAAAGATATCATTTGGCTTATGGTTAGATATGAATTCCTTTTGAGGTACTATATAAGTCACTGAAATGGATTGACCAATTCATAAATATAAGTAACAGAAAAAGTAACCAATATACAATTAGTAAAGATTGTTTATTAATTAAACGACAGAGATAAACCCACTTCTCTCCCTAAAATGATAAGGTTTACTTTAGAAGATCCTGATCCTTGATTAGTATTCATTAGTAACTTGTTTTTCCAATTCAATCTTTTGTAATTTTGTTTACATATCATTTGATTAGTTATACTTTAAATTTCTCTACCGATATTATAAATTAGTTTGCATTTTATTAATTTAGTTTTTTTTTCGAAGGTATAATATTACATTTCCAAAAATCTTATCCCCAAGAATACTATGTTTACGGATGTAATTTTCATAAACATGTTTGGTTTGGTTGACACTTAATAATTTTAGAAAAATATTTAATTAAAATTTTGAAGAAGAAAAAGTAGAGGAAATAATGTGGAAGAAACTCAATAAAGAAGTAGGAATATAGAGTTATTTTAGAAAGGAACTTTTATTTTCATGAAAATGTTTTATATTCCTAAGAATCAACCACACGTGGATATATTTTTTTTATATATAAAAAAATGAAGTAAACTTGAGATTGTGACATTCCCAAATTCACTTTTCTGAATATAATTTGTGAAATCTTAAATCAAATCCAACCTTAGTATTTAAGCTGTTATGTTTTTTCTTTAATCTTTTCCTTAATTTATTGTGCTAACAATTCAAGCGTTCCCTAACCAAGTTTATGAATACAATCCTTAGATATTCAAAATGTGTAACTTGTTTTCATTGACTAAGAGGGAAAGAATTCAATCTGTGTTGAACGATTTAGAGCACATTTGACTAAATGTTAGTGAAGAATAACATAAATTTGTCAACTTATCATGATTCTTTCTTTTATATTGGAATGTTGTATTTGTCTCAAAATTGGTATGACAATAATTTGAACGAAAAATTAAACATGCACTCAATTATTCAAACTATCGACAAATATTTGCTACTTTGCATCCTTAAAAGCTCTGGCTCAGATTGTATTTCTGCAACAAAGGCCTTGGATTCTTATAGGGAGGATTAAGGCTTCCGGTTGTGCATTATATATGAATATCTGAGAATCGTATAAAGCAACTTGCCTTGCATTTGCATCCAATGTTGTTCTTTTGCCACTTTCAAAGAATAATGAAAATGGTAAATAGTTATTTTCGTTTCTGAATGTATAAAGCACTGATAAATTTATTTTTGAAAGATGAAAATTTAAATTTTTGTCCTTGAAAGTGAAAAAATATGATAAATTCATTCTTCCGTTAACTTCCATCTGTCTGTTAATTGAAAGAGCCTATATGACACATTCAAGGACGAATTTGACAGCACTCTATATATTCACATATGAATTTGTTAACTCTCTACCCAAAATATAATTTAATATACATATTTTTTCTTTTTTAATTATTACAAGAATAAAATTATAATAAACACTTAAAAATTAAGAAAACAAACATAAGTTAAAACAAACATAATATTGATTAATAAACATGATTTGTTTGTTACTATGAAATTTCTATTAATGACAAAATCAAGTTAGGTCTCATTTTTTGGGGAAGAATTAAGTGCATTTTGTTTGAGTTTCATATTTTATTTTAGGTAGTGTCCTATTTCATATTTTGAAATGTCTAATGTGACATCACTTGTGCAAAAACTTTGAAATTAATTAAATTCTTAGGATTTGATTATAAACTTTGGAATTAAATTTTCTTAATGCCTACTTTTATTTTATTGTCAAACTTCATCTTTGAATCATTATTTATGCAAAAATAAATTCTTTGACATTAAGATAGCTTTCTTTTAATTTTTTTTAATCACAAATATTTTCTACTAGAGATAATCTTGTTCAAGTTGATAAAATTATATTGGACCACAAAACTCTTCATTCAATACCCAATATTTGAATTTGAAATCTCTAATTAAATTAAAATAATCTCACATCAATTGATTTACATACTTGATGGTTTCAAAAATAATTTTTTAAATCTTTTTTTCAATTCATTTACATGAAAAATTACTTTTATTTAAAATACTTTGCAAAATTTTTAGTATATTCATTTAAGTTACAAAAATAACAAATGTTGTGAATGAAAATATCATATTTGATCGGAAGGAAGAAGAGATATCACTATATCTTTTTTATGGGGTATATTACTATACCTAAGCAAGTCTGTTTTTTCAATAAAGATTTTTCCCCCTATCTGATAAAAAATAATTGATTCTCGATAATTAAAAAATTAGTTACAAACAATTGCACCAATTTAACTTTTTTTCTTTCTAAAATACTTTTTATTAAAACTAAATATCAAGAATAAAAATTATTAAAAATAAAATCTCAATAAAATAAAAATATTTTTAAAATAATAATATTAAGTTATTAAGTAATGTGAAATTAATTATTTGGGACCACTAAACATGACAATTTTCCGCAGACGGGAGAAAATAATCATGAGCAAAAAATGGTGAATATTTTACCAATAAAATTGTTTAGAAAATAATACTTATCGATAACAGAGAATAAAATAGGGAAGATGTTGCGAATGCTAGGTGTTGGGCATGGAAGAGAGTAGTGGGGCATGGCGAAGAAAATGACGGTGGCATCTGAACGAAAACGGTAGTAATATCCGTTAAGTTAATGTTAATTCTTTTGACGCATAAAAAGGAAAGGAAAACGTTTCTTATTCAAATACCAATACCAAATCCAACACACCTAACAAGCTTGGTTAGTATTCATTCTCTCCTTCTCAGACCAATACCTTTTTCAATTCTCATAGCATAGATCTCCATTTTCCAATTCAAATCCTTTTCTCTTTCTTCCCTTTCCTTTCAGAATTCACATGCGGTGTTGCTTTAGTTATTGTGTTTTAGATTTTGAGTATGGTTCTTCTGTGATTGATTTTTAGGTTGGTAAGTCATCTACAATCTGCATCATGGAAGGTGTTATTCTGAGAAGGGTCATTCCTTCGGATAACAGTTGCCTCTTCAATGCTGTTGGGTAAGCTAAGCAATGGAATACAACCCCTTTTTTTGGAATTACTGCTACTTGTACAAATGATTCCATTTGTGATGTTCTTTCTCTTTCCTTTTTGTTGTGTTTAATTGTTTCAGATATGTTATGGATCATGACAAAACGAAAGCTGCTGAGTTGAGACAGGTAATTTTTTTTCTTGTATTCAGTTTATTTGTGAATTTGCTTCTAGTGCCAAGGGGTGCTTCATTTCTGGCTGGTCAACTTTTTCCTCAAGATATGTTTTTATTTTTGGAGTAAAACATGTTTTTGGTCCATCAAAACATATCGAGATTATAGAGATTAATATGTTTTTAGCCCCTACATTTTAACAAAAATTTCAAAATTATATATATGATCTTTTCTACTAGAAAAATCTCATTTTTCAAACTTGAGGTATCAAACACAATAAACTCAAGATTTGGACTAGTGAAACCATATCGTAGTAGTGTTATCAATGGTGGGTGGTAGAACATGGCGGAAGCGTAAAATTCCGCCATGTAAACACGCCACAGTGGGCCTCTCTTCACAAATTGCCTATGGTGGTTGGGAAAAGATCCGCCACGCCATTCCACCATGGCGGCCATGACGCCTCCTTTAACAACATTGTATTGTAGAATTCATTTTCAAATCAGGAGACCTCTCTACAGGATTGGAAGAAGGACTTTTCACCCAACTAGTTAGAGTTCCTCCAAACCGTCTCATTCTTGAAGTGTGATATGGCACTGTCGAAAACACGAGGTTGGAATGTGTTGAAGCATAGTATAAAATTTAATACATTTTTATTCCCTACTTTTTTTCTCTCAAAAACACGTGTTTTTAGTTCTTGACAAGAGACTAAAACCACTTCACTTTTAATAAATGTAAGAACTAAAACATGTTGAATTTTTATAGGGACTAAGACCAAATTTCTAGATATTTTGAGAAATCAAAAACATATTTTTATTCTAAAATGTTCCTTGTAGTC
Organism: Glycine latifolia; assembly: GCA_013407115.1. NCBI lineage: Eukaryota > Viridiplantae > Streptophyta > Magnoliopsida > Fabales > Fabaceae > Glycine > Glycine latifolia. Next base: position 1,943,404 of record CM023954.1, read on the forward strand.
GTAGACATATTTTATTAAAATTCAGTAAAAAGAGCTTTTAGAAAACTGATAGTTGGCTTTTCAATCATTAAAATGGTTGCAACAACAAATGCTAAGGTTGAGTGAAATACTTAGATTTGAATATTTAGTTATTTTTTATCTGCATAGTGCATGAAGAATTTTTCAGATGCAGCTATGACTAATAAATGCGCTTTGAGCATTTTTATTTTACAAAAATTCGACTTTGAAATATTATATATGGCTCAACATACCTATTTTTCACTAGCTCTTGTTGTTTTCAATTCCTGATGTGAGACTTAAGTAACTTCTCTGGTAGATCTCCATATTTTGTCATCAATTCATCATATGCACTTGTATTATGGTCCGTCAAGCCCCATGCTGTGCTACTTAATGCTTTCCATGAAATTACATGTAACTAAAATCTTGTCATGGCAAAATAATTTAATTTTCAGATATGAAATTATGTAGTCTATCATTTAAGAATTACCAGTGAAGTGGAACTTTTATACCATTGTGTTGCCTAATATCTTTGCATTTTGAGTATGTTATTGACATCATTTCTTACATATTTTGACTTAATATTTTTGTGCTATTTGTCATTTGACATGCGAAAGGTTATAGCAGCAACAGTAGCAAGTGATCCACAGAAATATTGTGAAGCATTTCTTGGGAAGCCAAACACAGAGTATTGTAACTGGATTCTTGACTCGGAGAAGTGGGGAGGTTAGCTGGCCTGTGTTTTTCGTAATTAAGGCTATTTTAAATAAAAAGTTAGATGGAAATAGTTACCAATTTTCACTCTACAAATTGGAACTGCTACTTTTGGTGTTACTGTGGTGAGTGTATGACTGTGTAAGCTCAAGTGTGGAAAATTCATATTTATTTGGAACTTGGAAGGTGATGAAACTTACTCAAAGATAGGTTGATTTAACATCTGAGCTTTTAATAAACTTTGCTAAGATAAATATATTATGGAGTATATATGAGTAAAATATATTATTTTCCTGAAACATAAAGAGGCACAAAGATTTAATTAAAATTTGGGAAATTTTATTTAAACATCTGGATACCCAGAGAATCTTCTGCGACAATTGTTTATATTTAGTTGTTTTGTTTCTAAAATTAGGCTTTTGATATAAATTTTGTGGGTATAGATTTTGTAGTTGATGAATTTGACATGGGTTTCAAAGGGTGTTTCAAACTCCTACTAGCAAATTTAACAATAAAGCACTGTTAACCTTTTGTTAGTTTGATGTGCTAATTAAGCTCTATATTTCTTTGTGAAGGTGCAATTGAACTTTCAATATTAGCAGATTATTATGGACGTGAAATTGCAGCATATGATATCCAGACAACTCGATGTGATTTGTACGGTCAGGTTAGCACTCTTATGCAATCTATATGCTCTCAAGTTTTGCAACCTCTTATGACTGAACTTTTCTATTTTCACTTTTTGTGAATACTTTTGACAGGAAAGGAATTATTCTGAAAGAGTGATGCTGATTTATGATGGTCTCCACTATGATGCATTAGTGGTGAGTAATTTCATATACCAGAATTTTTTTTATCATCCATTCCTTCTCTTCACCGACCCCAATTAGCTTGGGTTAAGGGTGTTGTTGATGTTGATCCATTCCTTCTCTTCTGTGCATTTTTTTTTTGTGGTTTTGGAGGTGAATTGTGAGATTACAAGTATATGGTATTTATATTTATCTACTACACATGAAACAATAAAAAAAATTACAAAGTTAAGGTTGATATGTATTTTTGTTTTCATGTTGCCTGATGATTACTCACACCCCTTGTATGGGTCAGATGTCTCCCTTTGAGGAAGCTCCTGAGGAGTTTGATCAGACCATATTTGCTGTACAGAAAAACAGAAGCATTGGACCTGTTGAGGGGCTTGTTCTAAATTTTGTGAAGGACCAGCAGAGGTAGTTTGCTATTCTTATTGAACCTTCTTAAAAGAAAGAGACAAATATTATCATATTTAGATAATTGAATTGCGTAAATCTTCATATTTGGATTCTTTATATATCAGATTTGTTGTGAATATCCGTACGTAAAAGGTCTTCTTTTTGGGGCATGTATTTTAAGGTTTCACTTTCAGAGGACTTGGGATGCATTTAAATTTGGAATTGGATTGTGGAAATATTTTCTATTTTCAGTAATAATTACAAAATTCACATCAGTTCATGTTTTTATGTGCAAATATTTAAAAACAAAAAATAAAGTGAAACTAATGACATTTTTGTAATTGTTAGTGCAAACAGAAGAAGACATTTTTGCAAATTCAGTGCACCTTTTATCAATTTAGGACAAGAACAAAGTAGTGAATGTGCCGCAAAGCTGTTACTATATATACATAGACTGATAAGTTGAAAACTGCAACTTTGCCAATTTCTATTGTCAAACAATACAGGTGAAATCATGCACATTTTTTAAGTGAAAGAGATAGTTGGGCTATGTATCTTGTCTGCCAATAGGAACGTATATTTTAACTCTGCAATAATACAAAGGGAAGTCAGTTTGTTTTATCTTGCATGATGTGATTTTTTTTAATCTTCTCAATTTAATTTCGATATCATCTCGAATGGCCTCTCCCAATTATTTCTGCTACTTTGTATCATTGCAATTTATGCTATGCCCATGATGCTAATATATCGTGGCTACACTTTCTCAGGAAACGGAGTTACACTGACACTTCTAACTTCACTCTGCGCTGTGGAGTATGCCAAATTGGAGTAATTGGTCAGAAGGTGATTCCTCAGATGCTTTGCTTTATTCTACTTTCCCACCTTAGCCTATTCTCCTTTGTTCTAATGATTCTGAGTACTTGTTTTTTTTGTGAACATTTCAGGAAGCAGTGGAGCATGCACAAGCAACTGGTCATGTTAACTTCCAAGAGTATAGATGATGCACTCTGTTGATTTGAATGAGATACAAATACAAATTCATGTGTAATCTCCGTGGATTTGAATGAGCATCATTGATGAAAGGTAGTTGCTTTGTTGCAGACAATAAAACTGAATAATTTCTGCATGAGAATTGTTGTGGCAACTTGGGTTGTAATATTAGATCCTTGGTCTCGTTCCATAATGACTGTGATTATAAGAAACTCACCTCTAGTGGCAGACTAGATAAAGAAACTAATTAGTAGTCAATTGTTTTTTATATTCTTTTCCGGGTAAAGATTTTTATCTAATGTATTTCACTTATTTTCCTTTTATAATTTTTAGTGCAATAACTACGTAAACTCACGCCACTATTTTAACCTTGGCCAGTGTTGAATGCTTTTGATACTATATATAAATCCCTTTTAATGATAGTATATAACGACTCTCAAAACAAATTTACAAATACCTGTTCTAGCCGTCAAGCTTATTGTTAATCATGAATTTCAAATGTTGATTTATGTTGGGCGAAAATAGGTATTGTTATTAATAAAACAGTGAAAAATTAAGTTGAGTTCATTGTATTTATATAAGAAAAGAATATCTAAGTTACTCAAATTTTCATTTATGTCATCTATGGATTTTCCAACCAGAACTACATATCTAAAAAGCATATATTATTGTATTAACTTTTGGATATACTTTATAAGGACATTAAGACTAAGGTAGAGATAAGAGCTCAAAATTAACCCTTGGCCCAATCCTATGGTTATAAGAAATTTTGTTGTGATTCCACTGTGTAATTGTATTCTCATCCTAGTCTTGACTTCCTCATAATATCATTGATTGTTTGAAGATGTGCAACACAAATTTCTTTCTTCTTTATGGCCCTCCACAATATCTTTCTTAGTATTTGATCATATGTCTTTTCTAACTCAATAAAGAACATATGAAAATCTTTTTTATTCCAACGACATCTCCTCATTAAATGCTATAGCAATTATATTGCTTCCATAGTTTACCTCCTAGGCAGAAACCTAAATTGTTTTTAGTAATATGAGTCTTTTTTCTTAATCTTCCCTCAATAACCTTTTTCTCATAACTTCATCTTGATCGCCAATAATTTGCATAATCTTTTTTATATCAATATTCTTACAATTAGGTGTTAGAGTATCACTGCTTCACTCTTCTGGCATTTTCTTGGGCCTCATACTCATAACCTTGTTAAACAATTTATTTATTTTTTATAGAAATGTGCCAACTGATACCTTTCTCCCAAATCTTACAATAAAAGGCATAATTTTGGTCCTCGTCCCTTGTGTTTAACTTGATAGAAATTCATGTACTTAATTAAATAACTTCTAAAAGTAATTTTTTCTGTCTTTCTATAGTATCTTGTACTCTTGTTCCATAACAAAAACAAAGATTTTATTTTCTTCATCCTTAATGCACTTCTTTTTTTAACCAAATCTCTTGACTTTTTCTCGCTAATTTTAGCAAGCCTGTAGAGTGTAGATAGCTCTAGCTCCACTTTTGATACCTAAGGCTTGGCATAATCAAATAAAAGCTTTTGGTTTTCTCCTTTCAATAGCACCACTTAATCCTTGAAATGCCATCATGACTTTTCTCTTTACTCTTTTCCCTCAAATTCGTTACTAAGACTCTGTTGAGTAGTCAAACTCTCCCTAAGTATCTCTTTGTAGTTCATGCAAAGTTTTTTCTTTTAATACATAATGTCCTTGTAAAAAATAAAACAATTTGAGAACAAGTCATCCCATTTTGGTAGGCGATAATAAGATGTTCCTCCCTCTTCCTAAAACAGTACTTGTTATTGCGAAATCATAAGCTAAATAATAAAATCAAGTACTGAAATATTATAATTTTTATGAAGATCAATAATGCATGTACCCAATACAAATGCTACAAAAGCTCTGCAACAAGGTCATTATCACATTGTGTCAGTGTTATTACTTTAAATTTTTAATCACGTTTCAATTTTGATTTTTTTATAGTTATATACACACATCTGTCGATATTTTTCTTGTAATAAAATAATGATTTAATCCATTTGCAAATTAACAGCCGTCTTTTTTTAGTGAATACTCCTATCAGTCGTTTATAATACAAGAAGATAAATGCAACATATATCGATATCATATACATGGGTGACGATGATGGATTGATGGGGAAGTCAATTTTATTTTGAAAAGCAATTACAAGATGGTGATATTGATATGGTATATCATGTCAACTGAACATTACTCGTTTACTATACTATACTAATATCATTGTAGTTGGTAGTGTTACCATTTACCAATAGAAAGATTGTCATCTTGTAAGCATTGAGATCGAGTGGGTGACGTATTGTGTGCGTGTGCGTATACAGGGTGTTCTTTTAAAGATGATGAGGCAATCTATATGCCATATGAACGTCATACAAACCAATGAAAAAATATATTGCACGACAAAAAAATATTTAATACCTTATGGAATTTCTTTTGATCGGTATATTATTTATCATTAAATAAATAAACATCAAATAAGTTTCAATACAAAATTTATTAATTGTCAATAGTTGTAATAGAAAATTAATCTAGTAAACGTATATAAAAGCATTATTCAAATATAGCCACATAAGTACTTTTGCAGAAGTTATTTAGCGATACTCGGGAGAGGGAGGATAAATCTTTTTGATATTTTATTATAAAATAAAATTACAAAAATTAATTTAATCACATTTTTATCGTTACACCAATGCCATAGTCACCTTAAAAAATCATTTTTATTGAACATGTGACATAAATTTAAACAAAGCTATTATAACAAGACTCATTCAGTCAATTTTTGCCTGTGAAATGCATAAATTGGCTTTAAATTTAAAAAATTGATGCTAATAGATTACCTGTAAATAGTTTTTTCTTATGTAAAAAATATCTGTCCTAACTTGACTGAATTGGATAAAAGTATATTTGCAGTGTAGATTTTTTTGTTAAAATTTTTTCAGATATGACATTTGGAGCCTTTTATATCAAATAACCAACACAAAATTTTAAATCATTCCTCCTTTTTTAAAAAAAAAATTGAGCGAATAATTCATTTTTTTTAAAAATACTTAAATCATTTGTCGTTTTAAAAAATTATACATGTAATAAAAAAAATTATATACTATCAATTAAGCAAAATAAGAGAATATTATAAAATGAAAAGGAAACTACTTTTAAAATTAAAGAGTGTTTAATTACTTTTTAATTTTTGTACATAATCTTAAAATGATAATTATTTTAAAGTTGAGGAATAGTAATTTGTTGTTATAATAGTCATATTTTGGGTTTGGACTTGGAAGTACTGCCGGCAGACTAGAATACAAACATTTGTGGTAGGACTTAGGAAATAGGAGCAGTGTGAACTCAAAACTTGAGATGTTATTCTATCCACAAAGCTCTCATTAATTCATGATTGATCAACCACCAAATTTCGATAGTGACGACAAAGAGATTTAGTTGCCCTAGGAATTTTGGAAGGTTTTACACCATATTTTAGAAAAATATATAGAAAGTGTGTAATGCTGAATAGGCATCCTACCTACTACTCCAAGCTTAGCATTAAAGGACAAACCTTAGCTGTAGGCTAGAGCATTTGCACAGTTTAATCTCATGGTGTTGGGTCCAACTTTCAGATCCAATTTCCAAATCAATCTTTTTTTCCATAATGTGGGACATGTATGATAAATTAATAGTGCTATTCATTTCAAAATTGCCAATGCACTGCTTCTCTTCACCCCATTCAATTAATCTACCATGTCTTAATTCCCATACATGTACTATTCACAGCACTGCCATCCATTGTCATAATGTTTTACTAATTCAGAGATGAACGATATGTGGGTAATATTAGGCAACGTATCTTGAAAGTGATAGCTTTCCGTTGTTTGTCGAAAAAAAATCCATTTTTGTTTTAATAAAAATTACTCGGGGGCCCTAATTAATCCACCGTTTAACGTTACTTCATACAACATTTCAAAAATAATGAGTCAGCTTTTAGGAGAAAAAAATGGTAAACATAGTCAAAGTCGATTAGCCATCAATGAGAAATAAAAAAGAATTAGGTGTAATTTTTTCATCCTTTTCGAAGAAAAAACAACTCTCCTTTTCTCGTCAACTTCAATGCAGCTATTATAGAGACTAAAAAACTACTAACAAATCGTGAAAGCGAATCTCACAACCATTCATTCACGCCACTCGCCACTCAAGTTGAAGAGAATGGAAGTGGTGGCCACCCTGGACACAATATGTATGGTGGAGCAGAAAAACATGTATTGTGGATTTGTGGTGCCCATGTTACAGAATCTCATCACATTTCTCAACCCCACACAAAAATTTATATCCCAATATACAGTCATGAACAGAACATACCAATGGAGTTCGGTCTAGCAAAAGAATCATTCTTCTCAATAAATAAATCAAGATTCGAATTTTTATTAGAAAAATATTTTGATTTATTGTGGAGTATTATCTCTTGAAAGTAATACATATAAGAGAGACAAACAAACAATTAAACAATTTGAATGAAATTATTTTTATAAATCACATACATCTTTCATTAAAGGCAAATCATGATCTAATTAAGTAAAATCACGAATTCAGATAGCAAAACTCTATTTCTCAAAATTAATAATTAAGATAAGATAATTTTGTATCAGTTTAGCAATATAAATAGAAATTGAGAAGGAGGAGAAAAGTAAAAAAGAAGATAGTAGATCAAGATAAATCAACCTCTAATAGTGATATATATGTAGGGTATAGCATCAAAAGGGTACTAAAGTTTTGTATTTACAAAAGTGTAAGCACCCATCCACCCACTCTGGTTACAATATTAACATTCCCCCAAGAAGCACAGAACAAAAAGAAAACCCTATGTTTATGATGGAAGGATTGAGCCAATAGGCCCAATACACTGCTCCAATATCTAATTAATTACGTTAATGATCTTCTGGAATGCTTTGAAGAGCAGGCTTCCATGGACGTTGAAGAGAGTGATTGATCATCAAGTGCGCCAAAACCTGTTCCATTCTCAACTCCTTCACCTCCACTTTGCCAACCAACTCCTCCAACTGCTTCTTCGTTATCTTTATCTTCACCTCCCTTCTCCTTTTCTTAACAACGCCGCTCTCCGCCGCCGGAAAATCCTCCCAGTCCTCGTCCTCGTCCTCGTCGGTGGAGTATCCGATCCGCGATTCGCGCCTCAAGCAATTGCCCATTTTGTTTTGTGTGGCTTTGCGAATTGCAATGATGGAAAGTAATAGCTAAGTGGGTGATATGATATTACCAATATATAGAGAGAGATAGGTAATGAAATAATTAAATGAGAAAATGGGAAAGGTCAAACCTAAGGAGTGCCACGTAGGATTTCCTAGGTGGCAAGTGTGGGCCCCTTTGACTCTAACGGACTTCAAGTTAAAGGTATCTTACGGGATCACATTCGAGCCGACACTTAGACTTCGACTGGCGCGGCTCTACTTGCTTTTGCGCTTTTGCCATCCCAACAAATATGTTTTATAAATAATGGGAATGAGCCAATAATGTTTTTTTTTTAATCTAAAAGAATCAAACTCAAATAGCAGCTATTCCACACTAACTCACGGACGTAGATTAACTTTCAACGGGTTTTTGTAAACACTATTTTTATTAGCCAGGATGATTTTAATTTAATAAATCATTTCGAGTTTAAATTTAAATATACAATTGAGTTAAATCTTTAGAGAAGTATCAATGAAATTTTGTCATAGTAAAAATCATTCAAATCACAATTGCATTAAATTTAACTCAAGTGAAATTAATTTTTGTATAAAATAGTTGTGTTCTAATAAAAAAAATCAAGCTCACAATTATTCAAGGAAAAGTATAAAAAATATTACCTTTAGATATGAATTAATGATTTATTATGCATGAAATATCAGTTATTAAATTACGTTATTTATTTTACTTTACTATAATGAAGGATTTTTTCTAACTTATACATTGTTGTCTCTAATAAAATATATTTGTGATTTGGACAAAAAAATATATTCAATGATTTCTTCTCAAGGTTATATTCAACATATTATTTATTTTATTATTTTATACCTGAGAAGCAACTACCAAGTAGTGCGACTTTTTTTGGTGCATATACAGTGAAATTACCAGATATTTTCTGAAAAAAAAATAATGAGTAAAAAATGGTAGAACAATATTGAAGCATAAATACTGATAAGACGAAATTTAGATACAATTTCATAAATATTTTTAATTAAAATTAAAGGTTTATTTCAGTCATTTATATTTATTTTTAATGAACCTATTTATTATTTAAATTTCCAAAATAAAATAATATTATTAAAAATAATTACAGAATTGTATTTAAGTTTATAAATTTTGCATCTTTAAGCAAGTGGCATGAAAGCCATGAACAGCCGCGAAGCACAAGTCAAGCCCTAAAAGTTCACCAATTAAATTATTATTATTTTTGTCATGCAGCCTGCAATGAAATGTTCAATTCAATGTTTCAGGTGTGAACACGGGCATGGTAGGAATCTAGCGTAAACTTTTTAAAATGAATTATCTATATTCTTTTTATTATTTTTAATTACTTAAAAAGGCATTTCCAAATAGACAAAAACGAAACTGGGCATTTCCAACAGCGATAAATTGTTGCCAAATAATTTTTTTCTCCTTGTATAGTATGTAGAAAAATAGTTATTATATAATTAAACTCAGGATACAAAACTCATTTTCATATATTTCCCTTCAAATTGTGACAAATGATCAAGAGGCTCGTGTTATATGACTTTATATGAAATTAGATGCTACTCTAAATTTCTTGGAAAATGCCTTTTTATGTTATGAGACAAACATAATTGTCTTTTTTATACAAATAAATTATAGCCATTTAAGCATGCGGTTAAACTTTTATATTCCATGTCATATTTTGATCAAATGTGTTCTTAACAACACATATATAGCTTCATCAAAATATATGGTGGGATCATAAAGGGATAATAAAAGCTGGAATTAGTTGGTAGGTTTTAGGTGTGAAAAGGGTAAACCTGGAATCTGAGAACAAGTTTCAAATAGAAGTAGCCACGTCAGGTGTGAACACAAATTAGGGAACGGAATCTTTGAGTGAAGGTGCTGTTTGTCTACCTTTCTTTCACGTGCCATTTCTATTTGGCTGACTCAAACACACTTTTTTCACTATCATCATAACCCTAATTATATATGTAGCTTATATATACTCCCCACACGACTCTTGTGGAAAAATGATCAATAATAAACAACGATCGTTAAGGAACGCTTTTCATTTAAACAACGATCGTTAAAGAACGCTTTTCATATAAACAACGACATAGTCAAATCCATAATTATTACAATTCGAAATCGTGCTATGCAAATTTGCTTTAACTTTAACGATCTAAAAGCCAAAAGGTTGACTACAAGCTAACATTCGCTTTTAGTCATATTCAATAAGAGGATAGCACGTTTGAAATGGCAACGAAAAAAATCTTGTGACACAACAACCTAGTTTCATATTTGTTCTTCCCCAGCTCAAGGCAAAGAATATTTAGGGTGGATTTTGGAAATCTCATATGATTTTCTACGTACTAGTCCAGTTTCCATGGAGCACTTGCAATGATTTTGACGATTAAGTTAGTATTTGCAATAGTAGATAAAGTGTGTAAATTTATAGAGATAATTGTTTACTTGGTACTGGAACATGTTGTTAGGTTTACTTTTAAAATTATTATTGAGTTAGGATGGTGTCTCTTGCATGATAACTCATGTTAAGTATCTTTAAGGTTAATCCCTTGATTTGCAGTAAGGAATTAATAAATTGTGTTCATCAGATCTCGTGCTTTTGTATTCACAAATTTTATATGCGTAAGAATATGATCGTTGAATGAGAGGGGCATTGGGGATAAGGCGGATGAGCATTAGTAAAATTAATTTTAATTAAAAACAATTTTAAAATAATGTGATTTATATTTAAAGTTTTTATATCTAAAAAAATATTGTTTTTTTAATTATAAATACAAGTTAGTAGTGAAACTTAGTATAAAAGTTATCTACTCAAAATCAATTCATCAAAAGTAAAATTAAATGTATATAAAAAATTTATATAAGTTGATATTTTAGAGTTTGAGAGGAACAGATCGAGGAGGTAAAACCGATCGATTTTGACAGTGTGTATGGAATCCAATTAAAAAATAACTCTATATATCTCTATCTCTATTTATTGACAATGTAACATGCATTTATATAAGTTGATATTTTAGAGTTTGATATGTTTAATCACTAAATAATGATTGAAAAAAATATATTTTAAAAAATTATAAATTTCTAAGAATCTTTATCCAAAATATAAGTAAATTTCTAAAAATCAAAACCTTGAATCATTCTTTCACAAACGCGAATGCTGGATCACGTGCTGCACCCATGAAATACGTGCAGCCACTCATGACTTTATGCGTGCATGAAAATGTTGGGCGCCATGCCTATCTTAATCTCCCAATGGCTTAATTTCTTTTCTGGGCCATTTCATTGTTGTTATATATTATATCGTCAATTCAAATATATGGCTTTTATATAACTACTAGTCGAATGTTGACTACTATCTTCCCTTTGTTTGACTTCTAAGTCTTAATTAAGCAGCAGTAATTAGCTGCAGACTCTAGCTAAAATATTAATGTTTTTAATTGGTTTTCATGTGACAACATTGCCGGGTTAAGTTTTAAATGAATATCATATTATTTTGCCCAAGACTTGTGTAGTTGTGTACCTGTGTTAGTAATTAAATAATCAAAGGAAAACAATTGGTTTCTAGTAGCTAACTAATTTTCCTTAAATATTAATTAAAAGTCACCGCGTGTAGCAGATGTGGATTGCTCGTTTTACAACTACTGCGTCAAATGTACTACTCTATTTCAATAACAGCCTTAATTAATTAGGACTTGTAAAAGCACAATAGGTTGTAGCTGAAAATTTCTACTTTCCACGTTTTGGTGTATCAAAGTTGAATAATCAAAGTAAATAAACGGCGTTATGTTTTCATATAAGAAAATATGAATTATAAAAGTTAAATAAGTAACATCTGAGTGAGTGTAATACATGTTGGACTGCAGAGCATGTTGACTACTGCATATGTAGCCTCCAGTGACATTTTTTTATCAAACATTAATAAAAACATTACTGCAAATCTTTAATAACATTAAAATTATCCTCAATCATAAATAAATATTATTAAAATATTTTTGTGACATTATATCAAAATTGTTAAAGTCTTTTTTAATATTCTTAGGTTTTATCAATATGGTTATACGTAATAACATTGGATAAAATATTACAAAACAAATTAATAATATTTATTCATAATTTAACGATATTTTTTGAGTGCTGTCAAAGGTTTTTAGAAAAAAAAAAATTAAGTGTTAGACAAAAAATTATTGTGAAATATTACATATATACTAACGCCCGTTGATTTTTTATGTATGTTGATGATGAGCTTTATATTTTTGTTTTTTTAAAATGAAACAATAATAAATATATAGAAATTTTCTTATAGAAATTGTAATTAGTTAATAGTATTAATTTGTAAATATAGTTTTTTAGGATTAATTTGTAGTCAGATACTTTTGTTTATAGATCAGTAAATTTACACTACAGTCAATCTATTACATTCATATTAATGTTTATTACCTGTTTTTTCTTTTTCTTTTCTGAGAAGTAATATAAATTATATAGAGTAAAAAAACCACTCTAGTCTATATCTAAACTTTTAGTCAGACCAAAAATAGTTAAGAGACTCCAAAACTTACATTATTGCATATTAATGTTGGTTACTCTTGTATAAACAGGACTTGGGAGTCCCAATTAATTCAACACAAGAAGATTGTTTCTAGAATAACTGGCCGGGTTAAAGAGTCCAAAAAAACATCTCCATTCTATATATTCATATTAAACTGGATGTACTAATCAATGTGTGCTGAAGAATCATGTTCGGAAAAAAAGTAAAATTTCAATACAAAAAAAGAACAATTTTGAGTCACTTTTTACATTTTCTCCTACTTTATCTTCCTTTTTGCTTTATCATTTCTTTTAAATTAAAAGAAATTAAAAGAAATAAAAGATGTGAAATAAATTTTATTTTAGTTTCAAAGTTTTCATTTTGAACATTAAGTTTAAAGTCAATTTTAAATAATAATAAAAAAATTGAATTAACACATGCATACAAATTGCATTGGGAAATTGCTTGATATAAAAAAAATATTTTGCTGGCAATGCCCGTTATATAGGACAAAAATTCAATATAAAATGAATGTTGTAACATTATTCAAAGATATATACATACAAAGACAGAGTTGAGTGGCTATCTACTATACAGTGTAATAGCTATGTTGCAGTTATCAAGTGATCATAGTTTGACTCTATATCATTAAGTGGACCCCTATCTTTTTCTTAAAAAAATAAGACCACAAAATGGTTATAAAAATTGTTTGCCGACACCTACTAATTAAAGACCTCCTTTTTTTTATCATTTAATCTTGGAGAGATATTACGTAATATGTAGAGTGTAGACTCATGGACACAAAACTCAAGAGTTGTCAAGACCTAAAACTTTGTCTATTAATTCTTTTTTTAATTCGGTTGAGTTGAATCAGTTCAGTAAGTTTTTTTTTTTTTTTTATGATTCAGTTCAGACCAGATCATTGAGGTTGAGGCTACACTTATTTCTTACCCTAATGGGCTTAACTCTGAGCCGAACTTATAAGCCCAGAGTATTTTACGGTCGGCTGTGGAAGACAAAAAGCCCACGACACGATTGGCTATCTACAACGCATTTATTTCACGGATTATTTTTTATTTTTGAAAATATAAGATTGAAAAAAATTATTCTCATATTTATTATGAGGTAATAAAATAATTATTATCAAATATATAATATATATTTATAAAATACTTGTGAATAATATTTCTATCATTCTCAAGAAAAAATATTTTCAGAATTAAAGAAATAATTAGTGAAACAAACTGAATTGATTTGTTTGTTAGTTTGAATACTGTTAATAATGTGTAACAAGAAAGTAAGTTTATGTCTAATAAAAAGTTGAGTGCACATAAGAGTCTTAAAATATTTTCAAGTTGAAAGAAGGAAGATGATAATATTTTAGATATAAAATTTCATTAAAAAGTGATATGACAAACATGTATCTAATTTTTATTAAATTATTAAATGGTATTTAGGATGAAAGGAATCTGAATCTAATATAAGTTAAATAATTAAAGAGTTTTTTCATGGTGAAAAAAAGAAAAAATATCAAATAAAATTTAAACAAAACACAATAATACATATATAATTTATTCTAAGAATATTACCAAAACCAAGTAGCTAATCACCCCACACACAAAAAATATCGTAAAAAGCTGATAACAACGTAATAAATATATTATATTAAGTTTTTTTAATTACATCATTACTTTTAACTCCGACTTTTAATGTACTCACGTAAAAAAAAATATATATTCTTTTTAAATTCAAGGACACATGCCCAAACGGAAATTAAGTTCTCACGTCCCATGTAGCAAGTTACACCAAGCAAGAAGTGTATAACAATTAATTTATAAGGACCCCTGTTGTATAATCACTGTGGCTTCTCGTATAGGATAAAAGTGCAAATCTATAGTCATAAAAATAAAAATAATCACACTAGAAATGATATTCTTTCCATAAAGTAGTTATCCAAACTTTTATTTTTAAAGGTACTAAAAAGAAGTTCCGTTTTTTTTATGTACATATATGAAAAATAAAACAACAGCAAGAAAAAAAAGGAACACAAACTAGATAAAAGGGGCCTTTTTAGTTTGTGTTAATTGATCAGAATATGCATTTCAAATGGGATTTATTCCCTATTAAGAGGTAAAGCTTTTGTTTGAATAAATTTTTTAATAAATATTTATAAAAATATAAATATAAATTGATTCAATTTTTATAAGTTAAAATTAACTTATATATTAATTAAAAAGTATTTAGAAAACATAAATGAATGAAAGAACGTTTATAAATTAACTTATTTTATTTTATTTTAAAAAAATAATCTTTAGTACATATATATTAAAAAAAATTATAACTCTAAATTTTATATTATCAAGGCCAGTTGATTCATGCCTTTTCTGATAAATCTTGAGATATTTTAATTTAATAAAAAGTAAATAATTTGAAATTTGCACTTTTTACTTTATACATCATCTCTTTAAAATCGTGAAAAATAATACATGAACGATATTTCATGACGTGTCACCCTTAGATGCACTATTTTTTTGTAATATTCTAGGCGTTAACATTCCAGGCAAACTCCAACACGAAAGGTGAGGGGGTTTAATGTGATTTCGATTGCGAAATGACGTCCCTACCCTTTACACTTTAATGGGTCGTGGACTCGTGGTAAGTTGGGGAGGGGCTTTTAAGTCTTTTCGGGATTGATTCCAGCGTAGAGAGATAAAGCATGATTGTTCAGCTCCAAGGGTCGCTCTTTTTGCAGTGATCAAATCCTCATCTTCTTTGTCAATTCTCAACCAGTAACCTTTCAATTTCTCTCTCTTCTGCTATCACTCTCTCACTTGGGGTACGTATGTTGTGTTCTTCATTCTCCAATTGCACGTTTTCTCTCATTTCTCTATTCAATTTCTCCCATTTCCCTCTTCCCTTTTATCTGTGAGGAAAAGGGAATTGTGGGTATTCTTTATTTCTGTTCAATTTTTCTTCTTAGTGTTAAAAAAATTACCTTTATTATTGTGTGGAGATTGATTCCTGTAATTTGTTGAAGGGTTGAAGATGAGAATTTGTGGAGCAGGTATGGGTTGATATTGGATTTCCTTTAATCATTTGGTGGACTTATTTCCTTCATGTTTATGCACCCAATTCTATTAACAATTCTGGGTCATGTGAGTTTGGTTTTATTTTTATGTGATTAGAATTGCAATTCCCAATTTATGAATAGCATTGGATGCACACTGGGCTAGCTGTTTGCATGAGAAAATAAATTTTTTTATTGATACAATCTTGGACCCAATGCGGATATCCATTTATTGGAAATTCTATGAAATTGGAATCTTATACTATACTACTTGTCTTCTTTTTCTTCCCCCAAGTGAGTGCTAATAGTTAAACCATAAATCACTTATATATTTCATAACTAGGACTTGTTTTTCTCTATTTCTGTCTGATTGCATACATGCATCAAAGAAAGAGTATCAGCTAATTGTTTTATTTTAATAAAAAATAGTGGCGTGTTTAAGTGTTAAATTAGTGTTCAATAGTAGGCACAGTTATATGTGAGTCTGCAGCTTGTAAAGTTGTAGTCCATGTTTGGGGGAGAAAACACATATACTATAAGAAAAAAATATCCAAAAGTTAGAGGGAGGAATATATGTGATTAGGACTAGAACATAAAGTGATGTGATGGGATGGGAGTTTAAGTTATTTTAAAACCTAATCATCTTTATAAAATTTAGGACGTGTTTGGTTTCAGAAAATATATTTATTCAATTTTTATTTTTATAAATAAATATAAAAATCTTATCTTACATTTACTTTGTTTACTATTTTCCATGTTCTACAAATTATTTTAGTTGGTCCTAGCACAAATCCTTGACAATAGGGAACAAAGTAAGCATAAGATGATATTTTTGTAATTATATGCGAGAATTCAAAATGAAAACAGAGAATAATTATTTTATTAGTTCAGATGATCCTTGATTCATGCAAAACTTTTATCATTACCAATATACAAGTGCCATGTGGTATAGTAATAAATGTAGCACCATATGGATGAGTGATTCAAAATTAATTTTTAAACTTCCGATTATCTGTTCAAATTTGTAACTTCAGCTGTCTTGGCATCCTGATTTGGTGGCTCTTTTGTTTTTTTCATATATACAAGAGCATTTTGAAGTTGATTATTTCATCTAGAAAAGGACTCTCATGTTACTGAAATGCTTAGCAGCAATCAGCAGCAGCTACACCACCACGTCCAATTCGCTTTTAGTGTTTGCTTCCTCTTCCCTCTCCAGTCCTGCCAAAACCAAGTTCTTGCCCTCACTTTCTAGATTTTCTGTCAAGCGGCCGTGCTTCCTTTCCCAAACTCGTCCTTGCATTGCTGTGAACAAGCCCTCCATGAACCTGTTGAACAGACTCGGGTTTGGTAGTGCAAGAGCACCAGAGAACATGGATTCATCCATTCCTCAGGGTCCAGATGATGACATACCAGCACCAGGCCAGCAGTTTGCCGAGTTTGGTGCTGGCTGTTTTTGGGGTGTTGAGTTGGCCTTCCAGAGGGTGCCTGGTGTGACCAAGACAGAGGTTGGTTACACCCAGGGGCTTGTGCATAATCCAACCTATGAGGATGTGTGTACAGGGACCACAAACCACTCAGAGGTTGTAAGGATTCAATATGATCCAAAAAGTTGTAGCTATGAGACTCTTCTTGACGTGTTCTGGGCTAGACATGATCCCACCACTCTGAATAGACAGGTATACATGAAGGTTCTTTTTTTTTTTTGTGTTATTCACCGTATCATGTAAAAATGACGTAGTCTGGTTTCTAATTGATATTTCTAGACTTTGCTGAACTGAATAATAGGTCTGGACTTTGCGTATTGTCAGCATAAATGATTCTTGTTACTTTTGGGGTTTCTGTAAAATTGTTTAATGATGCATTACTTCTAGAGTTAAACATTTTGCCAACACATTTTTGATTCCATGATTTATTTCTTTATAGTAAATTAGTAATTTTGGTTTTCTCTATGTAGCCAGTATTTAACAGATATATTTATGGTTTGATATCTAGTCATGTCTGTTTTGTAAATTCTGTTTTAATATGATATTGTGTTGAATTTTGGGTCGCATCAAATTGCAGGGGGTCTCTTGGTAATAGTTGTTTAGGTTGTTTTTACCCTTCTGTTTGCACTTGGTGGGATTTTATAGGGGTGTAATGTAATAGATGGTTTGGATAAATTAAGTTGGATTAAAATGGATGGTTCAAAAATAAACCATTAGTTCATTTATGATGTGGTAGAATTTTATTAAAAAAAATCCAAATCATCCATGACTTTATATGATAAAGAAAATCCCAACCCATCCATTAATAATGTTTCATGGGTAAGATATCCAATCCATCCATTTATTTCTTTTTTCCTCTTGTCAGCAAAAATTCTCTTATTCAAACATCTCTTCTTATGAGCACTGTTTTCAAAAGAACCTGCAATGAGCCCCAGCTCCTATGATTATCATTGATCCAATATCTTAACATTCAATGGATAATTATCTCCTTTCTTTGTACATTCTGTAACTCCATTTATCAGTTGCATTTAGGAGTTCATTGCAATGATAATTTTGTTTTAATTTCAGTGTGGTAATGTACTAGTTCCAACTTCTTATGTTGGACTTCAGGTATGTATGGCTCTCCAGAATGACTTGTGAGCATCCAAAAAAAAGTTTTCATATGGAGTAATCTATTTCAGTATTTCCTTTGCTACATTTTTGTCTTGTCCCTTGTTTCTTTTGTTCTCCCCTTTCAATATGCATACTTAATACTTCTGTTTCTTGAATTCACTCTTCCATCCAAATCCATGCACACACGAACTTTTGAAAATATGGTGACTAGTTATAATATGCAGCAGCACATACATGGATTGTACATTCTACCGCTTAAGCACTTAGTTACCGTTTGGTCTTGTTGTGTGGCAGGGGAATGATGTGGGATCACAGTACAGATCTGGAATATACTACTACACACCGGAACAAGAGAAGGCGGCCAAGGAGTCGTTGGAGCAACAGCAGAAGCAGTTGAACAGGAAGATTGTTACTGAGATCCTTCCTGCCAAGAAGTTCTACAGGGCAGAGGAGTACCATCAGCAGTACCTTGAGAAAGGTGGCCGATTTGGTTTCAAGCAATCTGCTTCTAAAGGCTGCAATGATCCAATTCGGTGCTATGGTTAATTGCCATAAGTGAATTGTTTTTAAAGATCAATGCAACCGGTTCTTCAGATATTGAAAGTCCATAGTTTTGTTATTAAGTATTTGTTAATATATCAACAAAGCTTGTGCACACTGTATTTGAGGTTGAAGATGGACATAGCCATAAATTCAGTTGTAGAGTTGTATATTGTCTTTTATATATAATATGGCTTTACTTTGAAATATTATCTCCACGACCTTGAGTTAGTGTTCCGTTGGTGAGAAATACAAGGGGAAGGGAAGATAAGTATTATTATAATTTTTTCTTTGTTTGATCCAAAATTTTGGAGAAGGTAGTTAAAATTGTTCACTCAAAATTGGAGTTGGAGAGATTTGAAGGACTGGACAACTTTTACATTAGTTAGACTAAATTATCTTTTAACTTGATTTTAGTTTACCATTTTAAATAATTTTCTCACCCATTCTTATGAACTATATATCAGGTGCCTTTCTTTTCTGCCGTAATCTCTCTACTGTCAGTTTCTTTCAAAATCTTTTCTTTTGAGAAACTGATAGCATTGTCTATTTCATTACGTTCCTTTGTATAAATTTATTTCTTGATTAGTAAAACGACATTTTTTATTTTTGAAGTGGGGTTGGGGGGTTAACAACTGAACGTATCCTTTTAGTTAGAGATTTCTTCAAGTTATAGAAATGACTACTGTATAATTTGTTTCTTTCAACGAAGTAGTTTTAGTTTTTGATTGTCTCGTTTTTTTTTTTCTTTCTATGAAACATTAGAACGTGATCTTATGAAAAAGGCAAACTTCAATGTGGTGGGAGGTTAGAGTCTGGTTAGATAGAGAATTAGAAATTAATTAATTAGAGAATTTAAAATTTTTTAATTTAAAATTCATTTGTTTAGATATTTTCATATGAAAAATTTAAATTCTTGAAATTTTAAAACAAAATTTTAAATAACTAAAAATGTGAAATTTTAATTTTCTTTTAAAGTGTATATAGACACTCAACATCACTATTTGCTTTGTTATTGTTCCACTCTATAACTCATATGTAAAGAAGCCCAAATTTTTGCGACGGAGGATTTGTCGGCATCTTATGATAATTGAAGAAATTTAATTTCTTTATTCAAACACAAAATGTTGAAAATAAAATAAAAATTAATTTTTTTTATCAAAACACATAATTTTGAAAATGAAAAAATTTCAATTAAAGTATTTAAAATTATTAAAATTTTAAATTCTTTAGAATTTTAAATTGACTCATCCAAACAAACTCTCAGAAAATTGCCAAACAAAAAATTATCAAATATTTTAGGAAATTTGTCTTTTCCTTTTGGTTAGTAGGGTTTTCTATTGTTGGAAACGGAGAGGGTAGGTATTAAAGTTGACCTTACAAATTACAAACTAATGAAAAAGAAAGGCAGATTGTGTTTTCAGAATTTGCACGTCTTTGTAGCAAATAAGGATTAGGTAGTTAGCTTCCCTACAAAAAGGATATGGTGGTTAAAGTAGGATAGAATAAAATAACTATCATATTTAATTAATTGTAATTAGTTGTTTGATGTATTGGCGGGATATAATTATGTTATCTTTTTGTTTAAACTATCCTGTTAGTTTAGCGTAATTTTTATCTTTTGAAAGAAACTGAGTTAGGAAATAACATGACATCATAATACGTGTATATGGTATAAAAAGTAATGTATAATATATAAAATATATTATTAGGTATAATATATATATATATATATATATATATATATATATATAAACTTTAACATAAAGTAAATTATATTGTAAAAAGTTTTAAAAATATTATAATTTAAAAAAAATACAATTATGATAAAAAAAATCTATAATTATAAATATTTACATGATGTGTAAGATGTTTTTTAGTTAATTATTATTTTCATATATGTATATACTCTTGAAAATTTTGTTTATCTCTTTTTAAGATCTCTTTTAAATTTTTTTTGCATTATTTTTTTATCAAAATAATTTTAATTACTTTACAATTTTTGTACTTAATTAACAATAAATGGTACCAAGTAATAAGAAAAAAATATTTTTTCTCTTGCGAGAATTGGAAAATATGACTAAAGATATTAATAATTAAATAGAAATTAAGTGAAAAGAATAAGATTATGCATTTTGGTAATTTTAAGAGTAATTTTAAAGAAATGATACAAACTATTAATAAATTTAACATGATTAATTAAATTAACTAACTTATCTAATTATTGTGAATTAATTAAAGAATCTTATATTAGGTACAAAAGTAGTAGTTAATTACTTAAATTGCTTTAAAAGTTGGAAACGGGTAATTGTTACTGGTATAAAGAATTAAAAGGTGGGAAGCAAAACAAAAAGAATAAACACTACAAGAATTCCGGCTATTACCTAAAACCCACTGTAAATCAAAATTAAATTACCAACGACTTACGGTGGTCTACTTATCCCTCTACTATAATCTTGTTGATATTTTGTTTATCGACGATCATGAAAAACCCTAGGTAATATAGTGGACTAAGGCTAAGCTCATTGTAATTCGAGGATAATACATTGTGTTCTTAATTTGGTCGTAATTTAACCTCGATATTAGCAAAGGAAAAGACGTTAGTAATTTTAGTAAAAATACATTCGCAGCTAGCTAATTGTTAATGCTTAATAGTGGTTTAGAGCAGACTAACTTTGGTGAATCATAATTTTTTCTATGCTGGATAAGGTGGGAAACAAAACATTAAACCAGAGAGTGTCGGCCAGAAGAGGAGAAGCCAAAGTTGCCGGTGGTTCTTGAAAAACAATGATGAAATCCATATTCTGATATATAGTGAGCTTCCCACTTTGTTTTTCCATTACTAAATATTAATTAAGATTAAGAGTATGTTTGGAAATCTGAATGTGTTCGACCACATTTTAGACATTACTAATTATATTTACTAGTACTGTATTATATGCATAAGTTTTATCAGATTATTTTCAAGAGTAAAAGGTGGTGAAAAAAAAAAAACGAAAAAGCTCTGTAAAAGATAATTTGTTAATTGCCAACGTAGCCTTTTCTGGTCGGAATTTGATCATATACAATATTCATATTCATTTGGGTAATTTTTTAGTGAGCAAATCAATTTTACCGGAGATAAAATTGATTTTAGAAGAGATATAATTTTGTTAAACCTTTTGTTTTTTAATTGACTTTCACAAACAATGTTTGAGATAATTAATAAATAATTGAATTTTTTAATTATCTCTGTAGAAGTTTAATTTTGACTGTATATATGAAAATATTTTATTGAAGAAAAATAAACATACTTTAACCATTTTTTTCTGAACAAAATTATAACTATCGGTAATTATCATTTCTTTTAGAATTATATTTTTTTATATAAACAACTTTTAAAATAATTTCTATAATATATTTTTTACTTTCACATTCATTTTTACCATATGCTAAAAAAAATAGTATAACTATGTAGTATTTTCTTAATTATATAAATATAATCTATCTTTCTAACGAAACGAATATTTCATCATTGCTCCTGAGTCCTGACACGTACATAGTCTATTATTTTATCAATGCTGATTATGGACATGAAGTCCCACTGAACGTGGGCTCTTGTTATTTTCAATTTTCCATGCATGTAGACAACAACATATGTACATCGTGATCCTGCATCAACTGGTATTTTTCACATTATATATTTTCATAATACTATAATATAATAATAAAAAATAATGTCTATATTGTTCGATAAAATTAAAGCAACAATAACCTAAAAGTTTACATAGCAAAGCACTTAATTGAACGATTTTATGTTTACATCAATTAATTTTATTGTTCAAAACAACTAGTCAGGTTACGTAAAAAAAACTATTAATGTTAATTAAAGATAAAGAGATTACTTTTTTTTGAGAGTAAGATAAAGAGAATACTTAATTAATAAGTTTATGAGTGTGTGATAAACATCAAAGAATATTACCCGTGATGAAGGAAACAAAAAGATCTTAACCTGTCTTATTTCATTCACATATTTATACAAATAAATGAAAGATAATAACGGAAATAAAAAAACTCCATTTTTATAAATATTTACAATATCTTCTTAAGATCACATCTTTAGCAAAGAAAAATAATCTTCTATCAAAGGGAAAAAAATTCATTAAAGGAATATTACTGCAGTTAATTTCATATATTTATATATTGAAACGAATCAAACTAAATCAAACAACAAAATAAACATTTAGAAAATAATAGCATTCATGGTAAGTAATAAATATATGGCATTTTAAAATCTATTCAACAATCATTTTCTTTCTGAGGAAGTCCAACCTAGCTCATAATTTAGAACGAAAATTTAAATTACACCTGCTCCAGATAGAAAAGTCGAAAATAAAATGGTAAAGAATCAGGTATAAATTAAATTTGGACCCATGATGGTAATGGCCCACACGAGCGACGAGCCAAGTAGAACCTCACACATTCTGTGAATGTATCCTTTTTCTTTCAGTTTCTGCCCATGTATTTGGTTGGCACTTCGGCTTTGCATGCATTGACGGTATGAAAATTGGAACACATCATCTCGTTCTACCTTCGAAAAATATTTTAAAAAATTTATATCCAATTGGTTGTACGTATTTTCTTAATTTACTTAGCATTACTTGAATTAAAAGTTAAAACCCTTCATATAATAGCTTACAATCCAATGATGATTAAAGAGAAAAAAAGAAACGGTTGTTTAATTTAAGATTTTTAATTTGAATAAGCTATCCAGATCTAATTCTGCATTGAAGTCATACCAAACAAAAAAATAAAGTTTTCACTTGTTATGCCACTTTATAGAGGGTTGGCTCATTAAAATAAATAGTATCAATCAATTTCCAAGCCCATGTGAGTGCGTATTTTTTTAATATGGAGCGCACGTTTTGTATTTATCGACGTGACAGTCTCTTTGGTTGCCACGTGGAGTCTCCCTCGGATGCCTTTTTGTGTAGGGCGAAATAGAGTAGATAGTGAAGTGTGCAAGAAACAAATAGATGAGACAGTGACGACACTTGCTTTGCTATGAAGTGCCCTACACGACCGACTCCTCGCGCGTCATCAATTTTCAAATAAACATATGCATTTGGTTCGAGGGCGATGTCTAACGTTGGAGACCTAAACCGTGGGAAAGAATTACTGTCCGTTAGATCTATATGTTTGGGATTATCATAGGTTTATACACATTACAACAATATTCCTCCAATCGTCAACAATGCCACCGAGACCTTGACCGTACTGCCACGATTTTTAAAAATATATACCAAAATGACACGGGAGGCAAACTATTTGCCAAACTGCCACGCGGAAGACTTCGCTACGCCACCCAGCGAACTACGTATGCTGATGTGTCACGAGCTGGGTGGCTGCATAGTTCGCTATGCCCACCAGCGAACTAGGTGCCTGCCCCACGGGCAGTCCAGTTGGCACTCAAACGTAGTTCGCTATCCCCCCCAGCGAACTACGTGGACTGGAATTGCCACGTGTCAGCGCCAAACGTAGTTCGCTACCCACATTAGCGAACTACGTGTCGTAAATTTAAAATTCTGGCCGTTACGGCCACGTGGCAGCATCTGGTGTAGTTCGCTAGACACCATAGCGAACTACGTCAACGTGGACCACATTATAAGCCCCACCCCCCCCTGCTGGTCCCCCCCTCCATTCTCTCCCTCTTTCGAAAATTTTTAAAATTTTGGAAGCTTCTTCTCTCACA
The DNA here is from genome assembly GCA_013407115.1 of Glycine latifolia. Lineage (NCBI taxonomy): Eukaryota > Viridiplantae > Streptophyta > Magnoliopsida > Fabales > Fabaceae > Glycine > Glycine latifolia. The sequence continues at coordinate 1,968,049 of CM023954.1, forward strand.
CATTGTGCCAAATAACAAGTAAGTTGTGTTATTTTTAATTTTTTTATGTATATTTAGTTGATATTTTAGTTGTTATATAATATATAGGTTGTAAATTAGCAACATTAGGTTAGAGGACTTTTATGTTTGATACAAATATTGATAGTTTATAGGGTAAATGACTATGTGAGACTCTAGGGTAGAAGACCAATAGTTTGATTAGGTTCTAAAGTAGCAACATTAGATTATGTAACATGTTGAAACTCTAAGGTAGAAGACCAATAGTTTGATATGAACATTGATAAGAGGGTAAATAATTATGTGAGTTTTTCATTTTGTGGATTTTTAATGTAATTTTTTATATGGTAATTTTTCATGTTGAAACTCTATTTTGTATTTTTTATCATGTTTTAAAATAATGTATGTATACTAATTTTTTATTTATTAACAATTTAGGTAAATTAAGTAATATATAAGAGCGTATGATTTGTTTACTTATTTAGTCTTTAATATTGATATAATTTATGAAATTAAGTTGACTACAAGGAATATATATGTATTTAAGAATTGAACATATTTAATTATGTAAATATATTTAATTAAATATATGGTAATGAAGTATGTAAATATATTTAATTAAATATTTAAACATAAATGTATGTATACTATTTTTTATTTATTAACAATTTAGGTAAATTAAATAATATATAAGAGCGTATGATTTATGAAATTAAATTGACTACAAGGAATATATACGTATTTAAATACGTATTTAAGAATTGAACATATTTAGGTAATTTAAAATAATAATATTTTGATGTTTTGTAAATAAAAAATTTAATACTATTACAAATAATTATTTTGAATGAGTTAATGTAGAAAAAAATAGATTTATTAGCGTATTATAGTTTGTTATTTTTTAACACCGTAATCAATTGATTAAATGAATATAGGATTAGACATAGAGTAATATGGCTCGCGATGAGAGTGTCCCGGCACCACCAGCGGGTGAGGATGCGTTGGGCGTCATTGATCCTGGGCCATCTGTACGGACGCTGCTGACGTCACAGGAGAGACATATATCCACCATTGTGTGGAACGCGCAGAGTGATCCGACCGCACGGGATCGTGTGCTTAATGTCAGGCATGCTGCTACACACGATCACTCTGCTATTCCAGAGGATATCCACCCGTGGCTTATACAGGCGGGTTTTTACCACGTTGCGCGTCTGCGCAATCATGAGGTTCGAATATGTTGTATGAAATGTTGTGTTTATTATGTTTTTATGGTTGTATTTTAATGTGTGTGTAATTGTTTTATGGTCTATCATTTCAGATAGACCATCACCTCGTTTCAGCGCTCGTTGAGCGATGGCGTCCCGAGACACGGACGTTCCACATGAGCATGGGTGAGGTCACCATCACCCTTGAGGACGTGCATCATCTGCTAGGGCTGCCGACTGATGGTGAGGTCGTATCCGGCCGTCATGGACGTCATAACTTAGTGGAGTTAGTTGCTGACCATTTAGGGGTTCAGCCTGATGCGGGTCGGGACCTGCATGGAGGTTTGCTAGGGCTCCACTTTCTACGGGAGCATTTTGGTGATTATACCGTCCACGCCGACACTGAGATTGGGCGGATTAGGTACACGCGCGCATTAATATTGCGCATTTTAGGCGGGATGCTGTTTGTGGACACCGCCTCCAGCTTTGTCCCCGCGCGATATCTGCTATTCTTGGACGACTTCGAGCGCACGGGGTCGTTTAGCTGGGGATCTGCAGTGCTTGCATTTCTTTATAGGGAGTTGTGCAGGGCCACAGCTGAATCACGTCGTGATTTGGGAGGCTGTGGATTGTTATTGCAGTTATGGGTTTGGACGAGATTCCCGACTATCTCTCCACCCCTTCCGCGTGTAGAGGATGAGGCTGCCATGCAGCATGAGATTTTCGGACACAGGTATCTTAATTGTGGGTTTATTTTACGATCCGTTGTATAGGTTGTTGTTGCTAATGTTGTGTTATTGCAGGTTTAACGTTTATCAGACGCGCCAAACTACACTTACCCATATTCGCAGATATCGTCATCGCATGGATGTCATGCGAAGGAGGGACGTTCGTTGGCTGCCCTACGATATGGCGGATATGGTTCATCCACCAGACGCGGAGATGGCTAGACGATGGTTGGCGGTCTGCCCTTTGATTTGCTACGAGGTTGTGGTCTACCAGCAGCCGGACAGAGTTTTACGACAGTTCGGCTTCGACCAGCCCATACCATCCGAGCCGATAAACTGTAGCCAGTTGCTTACCATCACTATGATCGGGAAGACGGACATTGACTGGACCCGCCGGCATCGATTCTACATTGATCAGTGGGCTGCCAGGGATGCCATGGTGTTGGAGGATCTGTCTCCGATGCGAAGAGATGGTTACTTATCTGTCAACAGTGAGTACATGCAGTGGTACTTCACTGTGACACGACGTTGGATGACACATAGAGCTGCCTTACATGCACATGTGGTACGCATCGGGTTCATGATTTTTGTTTATATAACTGTTACCTTAACATTGTATATAACTAACGATTTTTGAAATGCAGACTGATCGTGCTGAGACGATTGTTCATATGGCATCACCGGAGTCCGAAGCGCAGGGGGCCTTCAACATGAGACAGGTGTATGATGAGGCGCTTCGGATGTTGGCGGCATGTGAGGATTTGGACAGACTCACTGATCCAGGGGATGCTGCCCCACCATCTGTGCGCCGACAGACTGAGACCCCTCCTCCGGTGGTTCGCACTAACCGCCGTGCACGACATGAGGGCTTGCCGCTCCACCACAGAGCTCCGGCCGTAGCAGACAGGCCAGTTGTTTTGCCACCCATGCCTCCGCGTCCTCCTGGTCTATACTTCGCGACTGGCTACCCTGCTGGGGTATCACAGCAGTATCATTGGCCGCCGACCTTTGATGCCGGCGCTTCTAGCAGTTCCCAGCCGCCGTTTCCACCTTCCCAGTACCCCCCATGGTATGGTATGCCGCCGATGCCACAGCCAGGGTTCCAGTTTGTTCCGTATCCTATGTATGGATCGCCAGCTACTCCACATGCAGACTCTTACAGGCCTGCACAGACCACATCGCAGCCAGATTCCACATTCAGTACTCCGTCGCCACATCCGACACAGCCGATGGGATCACCGAGTGGCGATGATCCTATTGCGGACTTCCTAGCGGTTCATATGCAGGATGAAGGCGATCATGATGAGCAGGTTGACGACCCCGACCGACTAGTTAGGCGTAATCCGGTCAGGGGAGCACGACATCGATGTCATCTGTCACCTTATGAGCATGACATGACTCGATGTGCTGGATATCATGGGGACCATCATGACGACCAGTGACATTTATTTATTATATGGACTTTGTTATTTATTTTGTTTGGACATTTGTTATTTCTTTAGTTTATGGACACAGTTATTTATTTGCTTTCGGTATGTGTTATTTATGTGTTGTGGACATATGTTATTTATATAGTTTCGACGTTTGTTTGTAATATTTTGTAACTTTGGTTTTTGTGGGTTTATATTTGCGCGACTTCTTTTAAATAGTAGACCTTCGTACACGTTAATAACAAGTCATACTTAGTTGTACGCGTTAATTAATTATACATACTTATTTATACGCGTTAATTAAATTATACATACTGAAGTAATAACTACTGCTGCTGCAATCGTGAAGGACAGTTCCGTCTGGTGTGACCAACCACCTTACAATAGCCGCATCTTAATCGTGTGGTTGATCCTTCTCGCGAATCCATCTCGTTCCGTATGCGTGTTGTCGCAGGCCTTCCTTTTGTGCGTCTCAGCAAAACATCAGGCAAAACAGTGGGTTGTGTAGACGGTGGTATGAAGTCTTCGTTTCCAATTGGTCGCCACTGAGACGAGTATACTTCACATTGATAACGAACACTGTACACAGGGTGAATGTACTGAGTGGGGTCGATGTGCATGGACCTGCATGCTGCCACCACATGACTGCAAGGAAATTTGAATGCACTGAACTCACCACATTGACATACGCGTTCTGCTAATGACAACGACCATTTCTTTCCGCCACGTTGAGTGCGAATGTTGAACGACTCCTGCACCTCAAATCTATCGTTGTTTGTGTCGTAAGCAACAACACTGTGCGTTGCGGATTTATGAACCATCCTCAGATATTTTTGCCACGCTAATTTTGCAAAATGATTACCTCTGCCCATCTCTTCAAGGGCCTCACCCCCATGTTGCAGAAAATATGTCACTAGCCGAGCGTATGTAAACCGCACAAGCGAAGTAATAGGAAGATTTCTTGCGCCTTTAAGAACCTTGTTAAAAACCTCTGACATATTGGTTGTCATGTGACCAAATCTTCGTCCGTCAACATCATAAGCTACGGACCACTTCTCCTTCGGAATTCGATCAATCCATGCGGCTATCTGAGGACTTGCTTCTCGAAATTTCTCCAATCCGACATCAAAATCTAAACGCGAGGTTGTATACCCTACATAAACAAATAACAAACTCAATTATGCATAATGTACATGTAACCATAAAACGACAACAGCGATGGCTTACCTAACATTTTCAACTGCTTTTTTAAGATGGCATTCTTGAACTTGTGATTGAAATTGCTCGCTAAATGACGAATGCAAAACACATGATACGCCCTCGGGGGATGCCAACCAAGGTCGACATTGTTCACCGCCGCAATTATGCCCGCATGGCGATCCGAAATAAGACATATTCCATTTTTTTGCGTAACATGAATACGAATAAGTGCCAAAAACCATGACCAGTTGTCAATATCCTCCCTAGAGACCACCGCAAATGCTAGTGGAAGGACGTAATTGTTACCGTCAATTGATGTTGCAATAAGCAGTGTTCCCTGATATTTCCCGTACAAATGGGTACCGTCGATGCTTATAATGGGCTTGCAGTAATTAAAAGCATCACTACACTGCTTAAATGACCAAAACACCCTCTTAAATACCCTATGACTTTCATCCAGTTGTCCTTCGACATAATGCTCTGTTGTTTCAAACTTAAAAGCAGACCCTTGAGCAAAATTTAACATATAACTCAACCACCTTGGCAGGAACGCATACGATTCATCCCAATCCCCAAACACCTTAACAATGGCTTTCTGCTTTGCCTTCCATGCCTTCCTATATGATATATGAAATCCTAGCGTTGTTGAAATCCTTTCCTGAATTAAGCTGATTTTAACACCAGGGTCCTCCCTAATCATTTCTGCAAAATGTGACATAATAACAAGTCAGTAAATCTGTTTGCCCAAAAATAAAAATTATTCTATAACAATTATAAAGTACCTATGATCAACGAACATATCAAATTTGAGTCCAGCTGCTTGTGATCCTGAGACAGATTAACACTAACGCACGTGTGCTCATTGTTCCATATGCCTACAACCCATTTACTGGAAGACTTTTTTTGGTATGCCCTCATCCTCCATGGACAACCGTCATTATGATATTGACAAACCATTATAATCCTTTTCGTATCACTTTTTTCAACAATGGTTGTCCGATGCTCAGCCATACAGTATTGTTTTATTGCCATTTGCACATCAAACTTGCTCTCAAACAACTGCCCCTTGTATAGCGCTTGGCCCATCTCCCAGTTAGGTACTTGCACTCCTTCCATATCATCTGCCTCCCGATCTGGGTGTGACCAATTAATATTTGTGTAATGGTCTACGTTAGACCAAAATGGCGCACTGCCCTCTCCTATACAATCATACATTTACCACATTGTTATGCTTAATCTACAAAATATTAACACTAACAATATTAAGTAACACACAATTATGCGCCCATACCTGAAATCGGAGGCAAATTTGACATTCCAACAACCCCTGGAGAAGGGATTTCAAAAGCACGATCAAAATCACCTTCTACGTCCGTATCCGATGACTCACTATCTGGAACAATACCTTCATCAACCTCTTCCTCAGAACTATCCACGGGCCAAGTTGGGTCGTGGGCTGACACCATTTCTGTATCTTCAAAATCAATTTCCTGGGATGGTTGGGTTGGTGGTGGTGGTGGCGGTTGTGGTGATGGGGATATATTTCTTTCTTCTGAATTGACCATCGGCTCTAAGTTGAGGTCAATGCACCCCATGTTTGTAGCAAATTGTTGACTGCTTGACTGTCCACCGGAATATACTTCGGCATACAATTCTATAAATCTGGGATTTTCTCCATCGGATCTGCATGCATCAGTAACTAAGGTTACATCTTCGTCATCTACAATATCCACACCGACCCATTGCACCGGATTGCCAGATGCACATCGCGCACTCAGTCGAGATACCGATTGTCCCCGTTGTAAGCGTAACTTCTTGTATATCATTCTCATCAAATAATCATAGCTGCATGCCGGCGGAATACGAAACATTTTGCTTTCTCCTTCGAACACCTGACCATTTGGTCCGACGTATCTCCTCCCATTGTAATATACAATGGTGATTAAACCATTCCCTCTCCCACTCATGTTTTCAAATTCTAGCCTATATCAAGAGAAAAACGTTATCGGAGTAATATGCAAACTGGAGGGGGGTGCTGTCATTAAATAAAGGGTGTGGATACCAAGTTCGCTACAGGGCGCAGCGGACTCAGAGTTCGCTACTCTGACAAGCGAACTACGTAAAGCGACACGTGTCAGCCTCTCACATAGTTCGCTTCTGGGGCCAGCGAACTACGTTACCTAGTTCGCTAGGTCTGACAGCGAACTAGGCAGCGCCCGCCACGTGTCCTGCCCGGTCTGCCAGGGCACTGCGCCATTGGTCAGAGGCCGCCACATCAGCAAGCGTAGTTCGCTGGGATGCATAGCGAACTACGCCGCGTGGCATTTTGGCAAATTGTTTGAATGGTGTGGCAGTTAGGTAATTATTTTAAAAATTCGTGGCAACAGGGTCGAAGACTCCAATGCCACCAGTGTCGTCGACGACATCGTACTCCAACACATCGCTTGGAACTTTTGTGAAGGAAGGTACAGAAAGGTGTCATCATCCGTGCTCCACTTCACCTTTGGTTCCCCTTCGCTTTTTCCCGTTAATTCCAACAATGAGATATAAATTTGGGGGTTTTCATGTGTTGGATAATTCCGTCATCAATGCTGGCCCAAATCCCCATGTGGTGAAAATGGGAATGTTTGACTTGGGCCCAATTCCCAAGGTCAAACCTCGGCCCATTCCGTTTAGGGAATGCAGAATCCCTAAACCTAGTTTTCCCTCTCTATAAATGCATCATTTATAGATGGAGGAGGCAGACCTAGACCAGACCTTGAAGACCTTGAATTGGCAGACCACAGAGAAGAAGAGTGCAGTTGAGAGTGTCTCTTGTGAGTGTCTCTGTGAGTGTTTCTCCGGCATTAGGCTGTAGAGAGAGAGAGCTCCCTCCATTGTTGGTGAGGTTGAGTGTTTACTCCGGCGTGTGGCCGTGGAGTGTTTGTAACCATTATTGTGATAGTGGAGATTTCTGGACAAGGTCCCGTGGGTTTTCCTCTTTGAGGTTTTCTCCCACGTAAAACCATTTGTGTGTGTGTTTATCTCTTGTTCTTCTCTTTCGCTTCAGATTTACGTTTCCGCATTTGTTACTGTTTGATTGATTCTGGGTGGAGTCTGTAACTCCCCAGACGAAGGCCGAGTTGGTGGAGAAGGTGACGCGCACCACCGAGTTCTCCCAACATCATGAATGTTTGTGTTTTTTGTAATATTGATTTTTTGCTTTGGATAGTTTTTGAGGTTTGGTTCATGTTTAGATTTCACGTCGGATCTGCGCTCAGTGGTTGGAGAAGGAGAGCGTAAGAAAAGAAAAGGAGATGAAAAAATGAAAATAGGGGGAAAATGACGTTGTCAGAAATCATCTCCAACGACGACAAATACAGGTCGACGATGATGGTAATGAAGAAGAAGAAGAGTCATTATGTATAAAATAAAGTAGTTGATAAAAAATAATAATAATAAAAATTATTATAATATATGCTTGTCTATCATATATCTCAAAACCACTTAAATCCAATTATCACAGTTATTTACGCACAGTGGGAAACCTACCTTACTTTCCCACTGTAGACGCCGCCTTGATTCGAGCTCAACGGGGCATGAAAAATTGTACCATTTTCTTTTGTGGATGCTTGAACAATTATTATCACTGATCTCTTATCTCTACTTTCTGAATTTGACTTGCACTGTGACTTTATCCATACTATCTGAAACGAATAAAATAAAAATAATATATATTTTTTATTCGCTACTATGTATATCTCCCCTAGTTTATATAAGAAAAGTAAATAGACATTGATACTTTTTATATCAATTATGAGAAATCTAAATATATTTTTTAATATATTAATGGTTAATTTTTTTAAATTTTATTTTATGATAAAGTTTGTTCACAAATATGAGTTTAAGTTATAATATAAAATTATTTTATATTATCAATCAATTAAAAATTATCATTAATACAATATAACTTTTAAGAGAATTATAATCAAATTCAACAAATTTATCCTACACAATAATTTATAATTAAATAATAATATAAAACTAAAATATAATATCAAATGCATAACTTAATTATTTTCTTTTACAAGATACTTATACCGGTGAATGTGATTTGATTTAAATATAAATTTGGTTAGAAATTTTGATTTGTAATAATCTTTTTCATTTTCAAATTAACATATTCACTAGTGAAAAAATATTTTTAAATTATGAATAATATCATTAAATATAGTCACAACTTAACTAAACCATTAATTTTGTGAATATTTTTTTAAATAAAATTTAAATTTATGTCACTAATAATTAATATGAACCAGTTAGATTGTTTTTAATGAAGTATGTATTTGTTTCTTACGTGAAAAACAAAAAATAGTATTTATATTAGTTTTTCTATCAAGTCTTCTCTGTTAGCTTTAACAACACAGCGTATGTTACACTTTAAGTGTTTACATGATGAGCTGTTTTAAAGAGTTTAGAGTTAAATGTAAAAAGTGGTAAACCCTTTAATTATATTATCTTCTTTGTTTTGTTTGACGTAATCAATTTTATCTTAAATTTAACATTTGTTGTCATAAACTCAGTTTTTTAATTTGACACCTATTGTAGTATTAGTTTAAAATTTTGGCAGAATTAAAAAGTAGTCTGTGAATTTTATATTTCATCATTTATAGTAAGTCAGATATTAGTCCATTATATTGTCTTCAATGGAGTATCAAATTGACACCTTAAGTGCCTTTATGTCACACATGGAATAACCTTCGTATCTTAGTTAATAGGACCAAAGTTTTGTGCTCTCATATTTGTCGCACTTTTACCCTATGCGACTTATGTGGCTACTATATATACTTTTAAGCGTTGAAAAAGCTTTGGAACCCAATAGATTTCTCTAACTAATGTGACAATTAATGTTCACGCCTCACCAGTTTATCATTTTTCATACGTGAATAAATTATTCTTTGACAAAAATTCTTAATAACTTATAGAAATAGATAAAATTATGGGGTTCTGTGTATTTTTTTTAACAGCAGAAAATTTATTAAACCAAGCTACGCACAAGATGTGCCAAAGCTATAAACCACCAGAGTACAAAGACAGCTTTTGCCACACATATACATTATTAATCAATCATAAATTATTTTAAATATAAATATATATTTTACAAAAAAAAATTTACTTTTACTTTCTGTTATTTTATAGGCCACGATACCATAGTGTTATATTTCAATTTTCAGACTTGCAGGGAAAAATGAAAAAAATCAACAGGATTTTTTCTTTCAAATTCGGATTTCTAATAGTTTTTGTTTTTAATTTCGCCAGAACTGACGATGACATAAATGTTTGATTGCTTCATTAATTATATACTCATTGTCTACGAGAATAACAGTAAATCGAATCTCTATCATATGAAATAAATTAAAATAAATGAACAAATCCACCTTTTTTTTAAGTAGTACGAACTTGTAATTTTAAACTTTTTTTAGAGGTTGTAATTTTAAACCTTATCATTTTTTGCAATGTTTGGATTATTCCAAAGTAAATAATAAACATTTCAATTTGACTAAATGAGCAATAAGTAAATTTGGGTTTTTTTTTTTTTTTAACTTTTTTCTTTGATTCACAACGTTGAATCACTTTTCATCATCATTTTATTAAATTTAGTTAATTTAAAATTTAAATTAAAAATTTCTAATGAAAATTTAAGTATCATTTCGTTTTATTCAAATTTTACCATCTAAGTCTGTATTTTATTTTATAACTAATATTTTAATTAGTACCTGCATTGTACAAAATAAATATTTATTTTATATAACAAAAATTTATAGTAAATAAACATTTCTAATTTATACAATTTTTTTAAAAAATAATTATTCTTAATATATAAATTATATTTTAATTTATGATAAATAATTAATAGTGATAAAAATATTGTTTTAAATTACTAATAATTTCTTTTACAAAAATATTTAAATTCAAATTATAACTAAAAATATTTTTAAAAAATAGTTATATTAACCACATAAATGATAAAATCAAGTTTTTTTATTGAGTAATTAATTGAGATACTATATTTTTTTAATCCATATCAATCGAAAATGTCAGCAGAATTTACAATTACTCCCTTGACATTTACTCATTTTGATATTATATATCTGATTTTCTATATTATGTAAACAAATTTTATTTTCTCTATATTATATCAAAATTTTTTTTAACTTAAATGAAATTATCTGTGAACAAAAGATTAATTTAATTGATAAGAAACAATCAAGAAATATCCTAATTCACAAAAAATTAATAAAAAAAAATTAAAAGGGTGTGAAGTCTAAAATCTTATAATTATGTTTGAAAGTAATAGACAATAAAAAAATGAATAAAATTGATTTGAAATGTAAAATTGATCCAATTTTAAAAAAAAAAATATTTCATTATTTAAATAAAATCAATCTTTCTTGAACTCATCTTAAAATATCCTTTCATCTTAAAATATCCATTTTCACATATAAATTAATTAATATTTTAACGTCATTATCCTTGAAATAAATCCTAATAAATAAAATATAAAAGAAACCCCCCACCATCCTTCGATCATTCAAATCAGAACGTCTCTTCCACCAGCAGCCTTAACAAACATCGTAGCTTATAAATCAAGTAGGGCCAAACGACATCGTATAACATTTTCCCGCGCGTGGAATCATGTTAACTGATAGCAGATACATTGACCGTATAAACATACGGAAAGACGGACACCTCTTTACGTATGTGTATTTGTATTGTCACTGTGTTCGTCTTTTTCTCAGCAAATCTCTGAAACAGTGAAACTCTCCCTCTCTATCTTCTGTACTTCCCTCGTGTTCTCTCTCTCACAAACACACACTTCACGACTCCATCACTCCAACAACACACAGATTCTATCTCCTCTATCTCTCTCTCTCTCTGACACACACACACACTCTCTGTTTCCATTTTATCTCTTTGGGCCATTCATTCTCGCAAGTAACTCTTGTTTGTTTGATTAAATGGCTGAGACTCGCCGGCGACGATGAAGTTTTCCGGCAAGGGGAGTTTTCCGGCGGGCATTGCTTCGAGGAGCGTGAACAACCCTTCGCCGGACTCAGATCTTGAACCGGCGAAGCCATTTCTGCGGCGGAATCCGAGAACTCCGGGGACACGGTTGAGGAGACACGGTGGCAAACGGAGCAGACCCGAAACCCCTCTTTTGAAGTGGAAGATCCATTACGATCCACTCGAAGACGACCAGAAGTCTTCCGTCGCTGGGTCCCGTCGGAGAACGTGCCGGAGCGCCAAGAAGCAAGCCGAAGTCGCCGTGTCGGCGAGGAGACTCGCCGCCGGGCTGTGGCGATTGCATCTGCCGGAGACGGCCACGGGTGATGGCCGGAAGGGGTTGGAACATAAGGTAGGTAACTTGGGCTACTCTTCTTACACTCTGGGTCTGGACCTAACTCAGTCGCAAAACCTAGTCTTTGCTGTGAGGGTTTTGCTCTGCTTTTATACACTGTTTTGTCTATGACACTGGTCAATGTGGGATCTCAAAATTTTTCTTTCTTTCTGTTGTTTGAGATCCCTAGTTTTTCTTCGTTCCCGTGTGAGTGTTGTTGCATCTTGCATGTGTTTGTTGTTTTTGATTTAAATGCCATTTTGCAGCTACATGCTACTAGGTTACTTCATCTACTGTATTGTAGGCCACCCCTCATGTAGAAAAAATCATTAATAGTTTTTTGTTGGGGTTTAATATTTATTTTTATATGATGATTTTGTTGTTGCTTGATTTTGAATCGTGGGTCTTCAGATTCTATCCTTGGTTCCTTGTCATTATTGTTCACTTTCCTGTTTTGGTGTTAGAGTTAGGGATTAGCCGATTAGGCTTTCTATGAAATTAAAAATAGCAGTCTTTTGAAGATACAAATGCTTTTGTTTTTTTTTAGTTTGCTCGCGAGTGATGTAGTTCTAGTGGAGGACTAATTATTAGTCTTTGTAATGATTGGAGAAAGGAGTTGAGTAGGGTTTGTCTGTGTAAATAATTATCGTTATGTTGAAGATTTCTTCCCTAAACGCAAACTTGTGTTCGGAGAAAGGAAGAATCAGTTGCTTCCGTTCGTGCTGCATTAAATCATATCCATCCAGAGTGCATTAAATATTGCGTCTTGTTTGGCAGAATGTTAAACACGCATGCTGTGTAATAATATTGGCTTATATGAACTCATATTCTTTTGTGCTTTTCGAGAGTAAGTTGGGACTTTAGTTGAGTCTTCCTTTTATATAAGATTCTGTTATTTGTTATCTGTACATTCCAGTTGAATTAGAGAATTGATTATCTTCCATGCACTTTATTATTGTCTTCGTTTGTAGATCAATATAGCTGGTTTACAATATTAATTTCATAGGTTTCCATTTCTCATTACTGATGTCACTTATCTGCAGCATGGAATTGGTCATGCAGGGCTCCAGTTCGTCGGTCATCCTAATGGCATGACCCATGGTTCTGATCTGAAGAAGAATCCATCTCAAAGTCCCCGTTCCATATTTGGGACAAAGAATGGACACTTCTGTCAGGTATGATTTTTCTTACTACTTCAATGTCAATATAATATAACCATTAGAAGTTTTACAGCTCTTCGGTATTGTAAATTTGTAATTGAAGATTATTGACTGAATGTCATATACACGTAATAACTCAAGTTAAAACTGCAACCTGTACTGCACAATGATCCCAATATCCCATTGCTCAGTCATGCAATTACCTGATTTGATCATCTTTGTGAAAATGACATCAATCATCTAATCATTAAGTTATAGATAAGTGACAAACTATAATCATAGCAATTAGGGATGGAAATAGGTCAGACCGCCTATCAGGGGCCTTTGGCCTGGCCTGTTTAAGGTCTGGCCTAGCTTGTTTATTATAAAGGCTAGGCTAAGGCTTTTTAAAAAGCCTGTTTAAATAAAAAGGCTAGGCTCAAGCTTTAAAAAAAGCCTGTTAGGCCTATCAGGCTAGCCTATTTAATATATATATATATATTAAAAATAATATATTTATTTTCTAAAAATATTTTTCTTTATTATGAAGGTGGATGATCAACCACTTCAAAAAATCGCATTGAAAATCTCATAAAATGATTATTACTTATTTTGAAATATAAGTAAGATGTTGAGACATTTTCTGTTTAAAAATTGTTTCTTTAATTTTCTTAAATTGATTTAAAGTATTTTGTAAAATTAAAATTTCTATTAAAATAGGCTTTTTAATAGGCTCGCAGGCCAAACCAGGTTTTTAAATAGGCTAGGCCAAGCCTAAAAAAAAAAGCTTATGACATGTAAATAGGCCAGACCAAGCTTTATGTTTTTAAATCAGGCTAAGGCCAGGCCTAACCAAGCCTGGCCTGGCTTGGCCTGTTTCCACCCCTAATAGCAATGCGTTGTTTATGATTTCATAGTGTGGAAATTTTTAATAATATTTCAAAGGCCTGCCCGTGTAAACACACATGCATATTATGGGTTGATACCACCCCAATTGAACTCTGAAACAAATTATGCTCATTGTTGTATTGACCCATGCTATTATGTATAACAGTATAGAGATGGCTTGGATAAAACATTTTTCACATTTTTCATGTAAACCTACATGGTGAAATTAGCTTTTACAATGTCTGTATGAACAAAGAGTTTTGAAAAGTGTTATGCTTCTACTCTAAAAGTGAAAGAGCAGACAATTAAAGTGCTAATTTTAAACCTACTTTATGCTATTCAGCCTGAACGTTTCCAGCTTCCCAACAATGAAATGGAGGGTGCAACAAAATGGGATCCTTTATGTTCAAAAACATCAGAGGAAGTGCAGCATATCTACAGCCACATGGAACATCTTGACCAAAAGGCAAGTGCTGTATCTGTTGTATCTGCTATCGGAGCTGAACTAGAGCAGGCACGGACACGAATTCAGGAACTTGAGACTGAACGCCGCTCCTCCAAAAAGAAGCTTGAGCATTTTCTGAAGAAAGTCAGTGAGGAAAGGGTCCAATGGAGAAGCAAAGAGCATGAGAAAATCCGCGCATACATTGATGACATTAAAGCAGAGTTGAATCGAGAAAGGAAAAATCGCCAGAGGATTGAAATTGTCAATTCGAGGTTGGTTAATGAGTTGGCAGACGTCAAACTCTCTGCAAAGCACTACATGCAGGATTATGAGAAGGAAAGGAAGGCCAGAGAATTGATCGAGGAAGTGTGTGATGAGCTTGCCAAGGAAATTGGAGAAGACAAGGCTGAAGTTGAAGCATTGAAGAGGGAATCTATGCAACTCAGGGAAGAAGTGGAAGAGGAGAGCAAGATGTTACAGATGGCAGAAGTATGGCGTGAAGAACGAGTTCAAATGAAGTTGATAGATGCTAAAGTTGCTCTTGAAGAGAAGTATTCACAGATGAATAAACTCGTTGCAGATTTGGAAAGCTATATCAGGTCAAAAAGCACAGAGCCAAACACAATGGACATGAAAGAGGCACAGTCACTTCAACAGGCTGCAGCTGCAATGAACATTCAAGACATTAAGGGATTTTCATATGAACCCCCTAACTCTGATGACATTTTTGCCATTTTTGAAGATGCAAATTTTGGTGAAGCAAATGAGAGGGAGATTGAACCATGTGTTTCTCACAGTCCTGCTAGTCATGCCTCAAATATTCACATGGTGAGTCCTGAAGCCAATGCAATAAGTAAAGGTGGCATTCAGAGGCGTTCTGATGTATTTATGGATGATAATGAGGATATAGAAGGAGATGAAAGTGGATGGGAGACTGTGAGCCATGTCGAGGATCAAGGCTCAAGTTATTCACCAGAAGGGAGTAGCCGATCATTGAACAGGAATCACCGAGAGAGTAATGTCTCAGGGAGAAGTGTACTTGAATGGGAAGAAACTGCAGGTGAGGAGACACCAATAACGGAAATAAGTGAAGTGTGCTCTATACCAATTAAGCAAGCAAAAAAGGTATCATCCATAACGAAGCTTTGGAGGTCAACATACCCAAACAATGGGGATAATTACAAGATAATTTCTGTGGAGGGAATAAATGGGAGACTTTCAAATGGAATGTTATCTAATGGTGTCATCATGTCTCCTGATCATGGATCAGGTAAAGGTGGGCTGAGTCCTGAAGACCTTCTATACCAGTTGAGTCCCGAGTTAGGAAGTCCACATGCACATCAAGGCATGAAAGGATGCATTCCTCGCACTGCACAGAAGAATAGTTTGAAAGCCAGACTTATGGAGGCGAGAATTGAAAGCCAAAAGGTTCAGTTGCGCCATGTTCTTAAACAGAAGATTTAGTTTTGGGCATAGGCATTGCACAGATTGCCAACCTGTAAAATTGATAAATGATTGATGAAAAGCAGTTCATTTTAGATTGTGAGGGAACAAATATGCTGCTGCTTTATGGAAAAATCTGCTCACAGTGATGAGGGGTCATGAATAGATGCACATTTTCTGTCTCATTCTAGTTTTTATTTCAGTTCTTCATTATCATTCATATTAAGCTTTAAAAGCAGATAATCTTCTCATTCCCTTGTGCTAAATTCCTCAAAACCTGGGATATCTTGGGAAATAGCTCGCTTTGTCATCTGTGATTACAGGCCCTACTTCATTGGGTAGGGTCTTGAGAAAATTATGAGAAGCATGTAGCATGTGTTGTACTTTATCAATTCTATTCAGAGGACAAATGTGATGGGAAAAAAAGATCGTCGAATAATATAGATGATAGCATTATCTACTCCAGATTTTGATTGATTTTCTATCACTGTGTATGTCGCTTAGGATTTGTTCTAGATTGTATTTTAGGAGGTGGCAAGGATGATTTGTGGTTCCGGGACAAAAAAATATAACCTAATACTTATTCTGGGACCTTTTCCTCTTTCTGTTTGTCTCCTTTATTGTTCATTTTGATAGTTAATGTTGTCAAAGTGTAAAAAAAAAACAATGAAATTGAAATTAGCATTTTTCCTTTGTTTGCTGATTATAATTAAGTCGAGGTGATAATTAACTAAGGAATGTTTTAATTTTATGATGTTACATGAGAATGAAAGCTTTCTACCTTTAAAAGTTTTAATTATGATGTTTTAATTTTAGAGGAAAATAATAAAAATAATTTTTGGATATAAAAGTTTTTTGTGAATGTTAATTTGTGAATAAATCAGAATGAATCTTTTTCACTTTAATAGGTGTGAATGAATTTTTTATATGATAATTAATTATAAAGTTATTAAATTTTATCTTGGTAACTAAATATATGTATCCTCATGTTTATCTTCCGTTGAAGACAATGCTACTTGAATCTTATGCAGGATAATTTGAATTGGAACGTTCAAGTTTTTTTTTTTACAATTAAATTTGTTTAATCATTGGTTTTTTAAAAGAATATATTTTTAGAGGAAAAAAATATTTAATTGCATTCTTAAAGAAGGTGTTGAATTATGATTTTAAAAATTTGCGTAAAAATGTAAACTAAAGGATTGTATTGAATTGTAATTTTAAAAGATTACGTAAAAATGTTATAACTTATGATATTTAATTTTTTTTTGCTATCATAATTGTGTAATTTAGTCATTTAAATTTTAATTGTGTTAATTTAATCCCTTAAATTTTCTTCAAATTATAATCATACCCTTCCATTTTGATTTTATTTAATATTTATTGAAATTAACTGATATAACAAATTAATATTTAAATACATTATACCATCTGAAAAACATAAAAATGTGGTGACCTACATAGTCTGACTGTTATTGACTTATTTTTTATGATGTTTGTGGTTATTTTTATAATTATAATAACAATAAAAATAATGCCTTTTATCCTGAATAAATTAATAAGTTAAATATTAAATAAAATCTGAAGGAAAAAAAATCCTTTTATCACGATCACAACATTTTTCCAGCAAAAGCAATAAAATCAGAATAAAAAAGAACTTTATTGTAAATGAAAAGAAACTTACAGAATTAAAAATGAAACTTACAGTTGATTCAACAAAGTCAGTGAGTTATGTAAATCTTGATTCTGTCTTTAATTCTCATTGATATAAAAAAAGAAAGACAGAAAAAAAGAGTTGAAGAGGGTTCAGTCGCGCACCCGCGAACCAGAAATTTCAATTCCCTCCATTCCCCCCCCCCCCCCCCCCCCAAACCCCAAAAACCCCCCCCCCCCCCCCCCCCCCCCCCCCCCAAATTCAAATCCCCTAAACCCTCCCTTATATACATTACATACACACACCTCAATCAATTTCCATGGCGAATTTCGAAGTGCCCTCATTTTCCCTAGGTCTCGACGATACGCCCCCCCATTCCCCAATCCATCCACCTCTTTCTCCCGATCTTCACGTTTCTGACTCCGACTCCGATCCCGATTCCCGACCAGACCCGCCGCGCCCCCTCCTCAAACGCCTCCGTCGCGGGCCCCCGCCACCGTATCTCGACCCCGATGCCGATGCCTACGCCGACGACGACATCGAGGAGTTCTCCTCGCAAGAAGATCCCGATCAAGGTCAGGTTAGCTAACACTTCAAATATTTCACCTCTCTCTCCGCTTTTCAATTTTAAATAATAGTATTAATAATTTCCCTATTATTTATCTGTTGTAATATTATTAGGGCATGCGGTTCGATCGGCATGGAATCGGAATCATTCTGTGTGTAGCAGCTCGAAAATTTCGTTGAATGGAAGTGGGGTTTTGACCCCTCATTCGTGCAGCAACTCTTTCAGGGATAGGAAAAGAAAGGTACTCTCCAATGATGTTCCGGCTTCTGCCAGGTTGGAGACAGGGAAGAGTGGCTTGATGTTTCCCAAGTTAACCACTAGTCCTCTCCGAAGGTTTCAATTGATTGATTCGGACTCCGATGATGCTGATGTTGGTGTTGGTGCTGGTGCTGGTGATGCCAATAAAGTTAACCCTAACAGTCATTTGGAACAAGAGAAGAAAATATCTGCTGACGAGAACAGAAATGAGGATCTGTGGAAGAATTTTTCGCCGGTGAAGAATGTTTCTGTTAATAGGTTTCAATTGCTTTCAGATTCTGATAACTCGGATGTTGATGTTGGTGGTGCCAATAAAGTTAACACTAACAGTCGTTTGGAACAAGATAATAAAACTTCGGTTGATGTGAATGGAAATGAGGATCTGTGGAAGGATTTTTTGCCGGTGAAGAATGTTTCTGTTTGTAAATTTCAATTGCTTTCAGATTCTGATGATTCGGATGTTGATGTTGATGTTGCTGGTGCCAATAAAGCTAACCCTAACCGTCATTTAGAACAAAATAAGAAAACACTGCCTGATGATGATCTATGGAAAGATTTTTTGCCGGTGAAGAATGTTTCTGTCCCAACGCCTGCCTTCAATGAGATATGTGAAGAGTACTTTCGTTCTGCCAATTGCAAGGAAGTGGGTGGTGATGCGTCTAAAAGTTTTAATGAGAGGAATCCTGGGGTTAGTTCTAGCTGCCAGAGGGATCAACAACGATGGGAATCAACAGACCCTGTTCATCCTGCTCATAGTTATTTTTTCCATGAGGATCCGAGAATTCGGCAGTTAGTCCGCAGCCGCCTGCGGAATTTTAATCCACTAGGTACCATCAACACAGTGAATCAGCAACCTAATTTCTCACACATTGATTACATGTAAGTTGTAACCCATGTTCGTTTGTTGTTTTAATCTTTTGGTAATGATTTAAAAAGAAAGTGATTGTCATTTTGTATTACATATTGTTTTGGTGTATTTTGATTTCAGGGGACAATTTGGTAATGGAGGATCTTCAAACATGCAGGGGGTTCAAAATGGTTTTATTAATAGCTCAACAAGGGGGAAAAACAAATCAAGTAATTTGAATGTTGAGGGATCTTTTGATGCTTCTGTAGGCTGGGTGGATCCCAAACTTGTTTCTCCATTCAGCCTTGGGGAATCTTCTAGAAAGAAAGCAACAAAGAGGAATGGCACTAAGAATAGTGTCTCAAAAAGTAATAGTAAAGCAAACAAATCAAACCCTGCGAACCAATCATGTGCTTCTGGGGGTTGGGTGGAACCCAGGATCTGCACCAGTTTGCCAAAGGATGCAGGCAAAAGGCGTGTTCAAGCAAGTGGTGAATCTGCTGGTCATTGGTTTACATCACCAGAAGGAAGAAAAGTATGAGAAAAAATCTTAATTTTTTTTAATGTTATAAGTATTAACTGGTTAAATTTATTTACTCTTCCAAGTTAGATGCTGGTCATAAGAAGGTATGCTAGCTGTTTTGCTATGTTGTTTAAAATTGAAATGCAAAAAACCCATACAGTATGTTACTTAAGATTTATATAAATGCAATGAAATTCAAATTATCACATTACATTTTTTTTTTAATCAGCATTATCACATTACATAATGGCTTTTTTTTTGTGGAAATATTGTTCTATGATTTGATGCACACGATCCCATCATTCCAATATAACTATGTAACACTAGATAGTGATACTCGATCTCCCATTGTTTTTGTAAACATTCTTTTGACATTAAGATGAATGGTTATATAGGGACCAATTCCTACTTGATGTTTAATGGCAGGGACCAATTCCTAGTGGTATTGAAATTATAGGACCAGAACCAAAATTGAGAAAAGCTTTTAAGCCTTTTTCAAACCAATCTATTTTGTCATATTGTATAAATCTTTCTGATTCTTTATTTCCCTCCCTGGAGGTTTATGTCAACAAAAGTGGGGAGGAGTTGACAGGCCGCAATGCTTATAGACAATATCGGAAGGTACATATACTTGCATACCATTCTGAGGTTTTCTTGTCCTTTTGGTTGTGATGTAGCACTGAATGCCTTTGATGTTTACAGGAGAGTGGAGCAGGATTCAAGAAATCAAGAAAGAAAAAAGGTGCCAAGACGACAAATGCCAAGAAGAGAAACTGAACACTTGATGGCAAGAAATTTATTCCCCGTCTTGTCCACATACCATAATTTACTTGTGGATCTTATGACTAGCAATACCCTATAGGTTCAATTCTGTTGAATTGCACTAAACTTCCGGTATCATGTGTTGGATGCGGACAAGGAAGCCAGCCATCCAGCATGCAGCATCACACGAGGAAACTGAATCAGGGTCTTGTTGCTTAGTGAAGATTTGATTCTAAAAAATCCTGGCAAGTAGATATTGTGAGCTTATGCAAGTGGTTCTGTACAGTGCACACGGACCTAATGTCTTTGGCCATCATGAAATTGTAACTTTAGATAATGATTCACTTTTTTTTATTAGGATTCACAATAATGCTTCGATTCCATCTTGATTCAACACTTGGTTCTCCGTGCTTATTATGATAGCTTGTTGCTATGTCAATTATGCATAATTTACTTCTGGTGTTTGTAGATTAAAGATAGTAATGGAACGATAGAAATGATAGCAAATTTTAAGTAAATGAAGACATCGAGAGGACCTTTTCTTCCGTCTATCTTGAGCTGAGGATACGAGATGCTTCACCTGAATTGTTTGGGTTCTTTTTGTTGCTTAGCATGTTTATTGGCTCCATTTATTGATGTTTAATGCACATGTACCAAATAAATACTGAAGTATGCAGACGATGTAAACATAAATTAGGACATACGTGAGATTAGCATACGTGTACAGATTCAAAAATTAGGAATTTTCACCAGATAAATAGAAAAGGAATTTAATTTTCCAAAATCCTTATAACCTTCTAATTTTTTAATAAAAAGGGTAACAAAATTGCTTTTGTTAATAACGAATAAAGATAAAGCCATAAACGTGGTCAGTTTCGCAGAAGCGTCCAATCTTCACGATTTTATTCCATCCAAAATGATAGATTGAATACAATTTGGAATTAAATTGAAAACTTGTTGACGAGCATAAAATCTAGCAACCCTTGACAAACAATAAACTACTTGATTGGCTTGTCTACGTACTAACTAATTGGATGGCTTTAGTAGAACGTGGGGCCAAAAATAAAATATATATAAAAAAAGCAGATTGAACCGGTAATTACCAATGATTTCACTGTATTTGAAGTTATCTCTTTCAACTCCCCGGACGGGGAAAAGTGTTAAAAAAAAGTTCACGTTTGTCAGAAGCTATTAAAAATTTAGGCCTTCAGTTCATTCATCGTCTTCATTGATGATTAGAAGTATTCTGCTTGTCTTCACCCTTTTCTTTTGGAAGTGGAGAACCCTTGGATTTCAATATCTGTTGGCATACTCTGAAAATCCATCAAAATAGAACATTCATTAGTTTTTGAGATAAAATCAATGTATATATGACAATCGAGTTAAATTGGAGCAAATGAACAATGCTTTGCTTCAGAAAGGGGTATAATTCTGACCCAAATGAATGATCATAGTACCCTACAATTATGCATCTCTGAAAAGGAAAACAGAAAGTTAAAATCATACGAGTTTAAATCTTCTGTCTTGCTCTTGATATCACTTGACAATAATACTGGATCAAAGTTCTTAGGGTAAAGATCTTGCTGTTGCCTCGTCTCTCTTAGCCACTGCTCTGCTTTATTGCACTCATTGATGATCTGAAAAAGAAAGTTGTCACTTAAAAACTGATACTAAGGGAAACATCCCACAATTATATTTACTCACTAGTTTATTGTCGTACCTGTTCTTTATCTTGGGGTGGAAGAGAATCTACAGACATTCGATACTCTACAATGCAACTTAACAAATCTCTTGTAGCTTGTGGTCTTGCTTCTGTGTCTTTATACCGAAACTCAATTGGATCTACCAGCTGCAAAAGATGGAGATTATAAGCAAGAAGTATGGCGGATGAAACATGGAGATTGGAGAAACAAAAGTAACCTGTTTTAGATCTTCTAGTTTTGCAGCATAAACATCTACAGTTTCGTCATCACCATCATCATAAAGCCAATCCTCAGTCGCTTTCAGGCTCCTAGATATGTCCTTCCTCTCATGTTCGCTTGAAAAGCTTAGATATGTGCTGAATAGCTATTCATACAAGCAAATAAATTTAAATACCAGTACAGAATGAAAAGTAGAGCATACACATGAATACAGCTTTAATAAAATCAACGGTAAGAAAAGGCATAAGGATTCAGATTTTAATTCTATATCCTATGCAGATGTTATTACAAAGTATAACAGCAGACCATCCCCAGCTTCAGAAAGTTTTACCTTACATTTACTTGAGTCATGACAGAAGTCATTAAAAATCAATTCTTCAATGACTATATACAACAGCTTTTTCTCATTTTGATATATTCAATACTTTCATATTTACAAGGCAAAATTTAAGGCTCTAGTTTTTGAAGAAGGAACACCTCACAGTAAAGATATGAAAAAGAAGAAAAAAAGGATCATACAATGAACAATTATCTATTTTAGGAGAAGAACTGTGTGACCGCTTATACAATGTAATTGAATCAGAGAAGCCAGTCATGTCTACATCTCATTAAGATATTGAACATGTACCTTACTCCTCGTTTCATAAATATAAGACTCCAACGAATTCTTCTTGTCTTTGGTCAGCTCAATTATTCTGTCCTGATCGGCTAACTGGAGTTCTTTTTCTTGAGCTTCCAATATCTCAGCCTTGGTCATTCTACCATAAATTTTTTCACTCACAGGTACATGAAGCCTTCTGTTGGCTTTACCTTTTTTTGTACCATCAGCCTGTAACAAGGCATGATAGTAACACTTTTATTTTCTCAAAACACCAACATGAATCATATCTGCAATCAAAACAATCTCCACAAGATAAAAATGTACATATACAACATCACAGACATTATAAAAAACAGTTGCGACAGACTGACAGTCAAAGACATGGTACAGATTCAGTATCAGAAATAATCAGATAATTAAAATTTAGCCATATAATTGTTCGTGTTAAAAGGACAATTTGCTAGAAATCTCTAATATCTGAGATATCATCCAGTAAAAAAAGGTGAGCAGGGGAGAGAGAGAGAACAACATGGGAGTACTTACAGAATGATGTGGAGCTTCACACTTTTTATTGATACAATCTTCTGGGACATTTTCAACTGTCTCAGAAACAGGTTCAACATTCATTGCTTCAGAATTTGAATGATAATCACCTGTTGTAACTGAATCATTCACATGATCCTCGATCAACTGAAAGACAAAAATGTCCATGTGCATAGAAAGATCTCTCAGAAAACTAATAATGCGATATGAAGAGATAAAATTGAGGTTTCTTACTGTAGCTGATTCAATACTGATAATGCCCTGCAAATTTAGTTGAACTCGAACTTTAATTCTTGCCTTACTTCCATGGGATCCATGGAAAGGATCAATCTGAATAGAAATGACAAACAAATGCATAAGCATACAAAAACAAGGTGTAGGCATAAGCATACATAACACTTTTTAATCACTGGCACAAGGAATGGCAGTATCTCAACCAATTATTATAACTTCATTGTCCTGTAATATTGAGATGTCTTATAATATATAATAGACATTAGCAAATGTTAGCCAATTGTCATTGAAGATACTAAATATTAAATACAGTCATTTCTCTCCATTTGAGAAACTTAGACAGTAGATATATGGATGGTGTTAGATCCACCATATCTGCTTCTCCTAACATTATGATTTGTTCAAGCATGTGCACACCTACAGATTCTCATATTGCTATACCTAACACTTTTACAGCAATGACTTCCTTTGAGATCAGAACAAACGATGGTCAGCAAGGCCATTTAATAATGAAGTCTTTCGCTCCTTCAAGAAAGGGGGAGGTGTCTATTGCATTGTCCCAAGATTCAACAACAATAGCCTTTTACCAGAAGGTGGGGTTGACTACATGGATCAAACAACACCGTAATGTCTTATCATAAATAATGTCTAAACAAACCATTTAAATCTTAATCTTTCTTAATGATTTAACTTATAGTTTTTCTTCGTCTCTTACTACCTCTAATTATTGAACTATCTTCCATCTAATTCACTCTCTTTATTTAGAGCTTCTACAAGTCTTCCACGTGTCTAAACCACTTAAGGCACGATTCTACCATATTTTCTACAACAAATGGTGCCTAACTTTCTAAGGAATCATTCCTAATTCTACCTTGTGTGTCTACTTATCCATCATAACATTCTTGAGTTGGCAATATTGAGCTTTATTCCTTGTTGAGTTTTTACCACTCAACATTGAACTTCAAACAACATTGCAGGTCTTGGATTTGACTCCTCTAAAGTGAGGGAATGCATTCTAAAGAATAAAGTGCATTTATAACCATTGAATAAAAAATCCACGGTTGAAACTATGATAAAATACAAGCACATGTATAACAAGTAATAGCTTTATACATAACTGAGTCCTAGACTTACAATTCAAGAGTAAAAGCTGCAATTATGATGTGATTACTATATAGTATATACTATTTTTTTCTGTAGAATTAAAATACCAAAACAGTAAAATGAAGAAGATGAATAAGCTCATAGAGACTATACCACATGCCTTTCATGAAGCACCCCAAAGAAGCAAGAATAGAGAGGGTAATAATTAATAAAAAAATTAATAACAAAGAATCACGGACAAGATGATCTAAACTCCTTCACATCATAGTAAAGTTCTAAAGCAGGCATACTGTGAAGCAACTGATTTTAGGAGATGTCCCGGGTGGTAATTCATCTGGATTAGCATAGAATGCTTCCAGACGGAGCAAATTACTGCACTGAAATGTTAGAATTTTAACACTTGGAATGGGTTGGCCTTTTGGGAAGAGTACACCATCCAATCCTTCACAAATTGGACTTCCATCACATGAAAGTCCAATGGAAAAAGGATTAGAATCCTGGATCTGAACAAACACAGGAAATTACATTAATTTTATAGAGAGTAATACATGCTAATGCAAAATTCTATAAAAAAAAAACACATGATTAATGATATCTATGAAGTTAGATATATTTCAATTAAGATAGACAAATTAAATGCAGGAAATAAACCTAGCACCTAGGTAACGTTTTCATGTTCCAATTGAACACTTTCCTTTTTTATTATTCTCAAAGAAGAATATTTTCCATACAACTTGGTTCATTTAGTAATTATTACATTTCTAACTTAAGAATCTACAAACACAAAAATCTACTCTCCTATATATACATATCATATAGATAGGATAAGAATCAATGTTTTTCTTTCAATATTCAAACCTCATATTCTTTGACATGGAAAATAGGACTGAGCATTGCACACTGGAGAGCACAACCACGTGCTACACACTCACTTGCATTCAGCGTGCGGCTGAGTTCTCTCTTAAATAGAGAAGTTAATAAATTAGTTATAGCTGGAATCCGTGAACCTGAACCAACTAACTCAACAGAATTAATCTTTTCTACTGTCATGCCGGCATCAGCCAATGCTTTGTAGCAGGGAATATTAAATTTATCCAATAATCCTGATGCCAAATTCTCAAATTCTTCCCTCTTGATAAAGCCCTTAACATCTTTTTCATCCATCAAACACTCAATGCTCAGATCAGCCACTGCATTTGCACTCAAAACCTTCTTCAACTTCTCACATGCTACACGCAGCCTCCTACATGCCCTGGCATTAGAATACACGTCAATGCTGTACTGTTCCTTAAATCTTGCTGCAAAATGACTAAACAGAACCTCATCAAAGTCTCTCCCTCCTAAGCTACTGTCAAAAGCATGTGAAAGTATCTTCATTTGACCAGCCTGAAATGCTGCAATAGAGACCTGAGTATCACAATGACCTATGTCAACAAATGCAACATAAATAGGACCTGCATTGGGAAAATCTGTTTTGCAAACTCCATAGCTAAGACCAGTTGCAGTGCAATCATGGATCAACCTCAAAGGCTTTAACCCAATAATTGCTGCTGCGTCGAGATATGCTTGTCTCTGTAAGTTGGTAAAGTATGACGGAACCCCAATAACGCAGTCAGAAACTGCGGTCCCAAAATCCTTTTCAGCTATAGTCTTCAAGTGAGCAAAGAGCATTGCTACTATTTGAACCGGGGAAAACGCGCGAGTCTCCTTCAAGTATTTCAAGCGAATCAGAATGCCACCATCCGGGCCTTCCGAAGTTTCAACGGGGAGCAATTTTAAATCATTCTGAACATCAGGATCCGCAAATCTCCTGCCTATTAGTCTCTTCACTTGAGATATTGTGGACTTAGGGTGCATCATAGCAGAAACAGCACCAGCTGACCCTATAAACCGTTGCTTCTCTCCAAAGCACACCACACCAGGGGTTTCACGTTTGGATTCATCATTCAACAAAACATCAATCACACGTTGCTTCACTGCAGCAATCACACAGTTCTCATTTCCAATATCAATCCCCACTCCACTCATTTTAATTTACTGTGTCCTTCCCCCAAACTACAAACAACTAATTCAATCCAATTCACCCTTTTTACTTCACCAACAACAACCCAAAAGTCAAAAACTTCACACAAAGCTGGCCCACAAACATAAGCTTCACATTTCACACGGCGCTATTACTACAAAAAAGAAAAAGTTGGAAACATACACATCAAAATGAAAACTTTATTTCTGCATCATGGAAAGCTATAGAAAACAATGATATAATGTAACAATAAATGCTTTGAATAAAGTAAAAAAGTTCTGAAACTGAGGAAATGCTTTGACATGAAAAAAGAAACTCCGAGAGAGAGTAAAATGAGATAAGCCAAAAGGAATAATGAGAGAAAATGGAAGAAACCTGATTTTGGTGAAGAGGGCTTCGAGAGAAAGATGAATGCTGAAATGTAGAAGCAGAGGCTGCACAATTAAGTTGTAATGGCAGAGAGACAAAATCGCCACCGCACTCGCTCAAGCCATGATAATACCATCCCTATCCCTCATACAAAACATTTGTAATGGAAAACACAAGCTATCGTCAACGAACAAATTTGACAATAAGCAGTTTACCTGGGGTAAATATATAAAATTAATTATATTTATTGTTGTTATTTTTAAACACAGTTACAATATTAATAATGATATTTCTCTTATCTTTCTTCTCATGTTCCCATCACATTTTTTCACTTATTACTTATGACATTTTTCATCTTTTACTGTTGTCATCACATTTTTATTTTTATTTTCAATGGTCAATTTTTTTAAAATTTTTTTTAGTAATTTGAGTTTATTTATGTTATGTGTGTTATGTAAAAATTGGTGATAAAAATAAAAATTGGAATCCCAATTAAGAAAACACCTCAAGTCTCTAAATAAAGATCTGATAAGAATTTAAAATTATTGGCTTCTCTGTCATTTAGTATTTGGTGAAAATTATAAATAAAAGAATTTAACATGAGATTAATGAAAAAATTTTCTCAACATTTTGGTCTCCCAAACATTAATTTTCGATTCTTAGTCTTAGAAAATTTGTTGACACTTTTTTTAATCTTACACCTATCTCTTTTACATTATCATGATTTATTCATGTTTTTATTTTTGTGGTCATACATTCATCTCAATATTTTCATTTCTATTACTTCCCACCTTTATTTTTGTTCTTTTAAATTTCTAACATTAATTATCATAAAATACAATTAAATGTATAACAGAATAAAACTTTGTTGCAAACATTTTTTCAATTACAAATAACTTTCAATTGTATCTTGTGATTGATATCTTAATTTCTCTTTATTTTGTAATATCGATAAAAAATATTAAAAAAAAAAACTTGTAATGTCACATTTTCTCTCTCATTTTGACTAAATTATCAAAGGGAGACTATTTTTTTAATACTTTAATCATTTAAATATTTAACTTTTAACAAATAAATATTTAATAAATAATGATTTTTATAAAATTATCTATTAGTTCCACATTAAAATTGATTTTTATTTCAAATGATGGAAGAATTAAACATGTGTCTTTATAAATTGTGGGTTGCATGAAAGCATAAAGACTTTGTCTGGCATGAACAGCCTTATTATCACAATTAAGATACTCAATGCAAATGATTTGACATTCACTTCTTAATTTTTTTCAATTATGGCAATAAATTATAACTTAATCAATTTGTTTTTTAAAACTCAAACTTTTGAAAATCAATCCATCCAAAAAAAATTACAATACAACTTATTGTTTTTCAAAACTCAACGACTACTCACTAATGACCGTTGGATTGTTGGGTTGACACAACTATTACTTGATTTCTATTTGTATTTTTTTTGTTGATCATGAAATTATATGCAATAATTTTTATGGAAGTAATGACTAATGTTAATATGTTATTGTGAGCACACATAAGGTGATTATTTCTATTTACAATTGTTTATTTCATACACAAAATCATGATTCGAACTTGTACCACTTGATTGAGGACACACTTCATTATAACTTGTATAAATAAATAGTCGTTGGCATGTTCTTCTTCCCTTTATATATGTAACGAGGGTAGATAATCTTATCCCCTTGATACAAGGTTATTTAATACAATCATTTTAAATAAAACTTTTAATTGTTTATAGACTTTTTAAAAAAAATATTTTTTTAATATAATTGTATAATTATTTTCAATAAAGATGTATACTTATAATAGAGTAATTTCATTGTTATCTTTTTTAAAATTTTAACAACATATATATATATATATATATATATATATATATATTTTTTTTTTTAATTAACAAACATGTTACTTAGTATCGTTCTTTGTAGTCATTTATTGTAATTTTGTAACAAAAAGCTTTTAAATTATCATATAAAAACAAATAAAAGTTTAATTTTCACACTATCTAGCATTTATCATATCATTAGTGTGAAAATAAGCTAGCTTTGCTTAAATAAACATAGTTGGTTTAAAAAATTGAGAGTTTGTTACTAGTCATATAAATATGCAAAATTGATTATATTATAGTAGTTATTATTTTGTTGTTAATTTTAATGACAAACTCAATATTAATAGTAGATATTTTGCTTATATTGTAAACAATATATCAAAATAAAGTTAATTGAGGAAATATCTACTATATTTTAAATTATATAAAATTCTATTTACTTAAATTTTTAATTACAATACTTTTTAGACCTTAATAGACCAATTCAAAACACTCTATACCTTGTTTAATCCTAATTAAGTTGGACGAACACATCTAAGAGGACATACTCTAAATCTAATATTTTTTATTCTTAGCACTCAAGTTCATGACTTCAATCATGAGTACTTTTAATGATGTTTCAATGTTAGAATTAAAAGTACTAGTAAAAAAGTTATTGAACAAAGTAAGTAAAAATAAAAATTGATTAGAGTAAAATAATTAGTGAAGGGTTTGAGTAATGTTCCAATCTTGTTATGGCTAATTTAAATTGGTTAATTAATAATAGCAAAGAATAATACTATGGACATTTTAAAAAAAGAATAACATACATCAAGTATGCTAGCTAAAGTTATATTGCAAGGATTTTATTTATCTTTTTTATTTATGAAAATTAAAAAATATGTATAAAAGATTTATAATAACTTATGCATCATTTTCAATCAAAACTACATTCTTATATATGTATCACTCATGCAACCAGAGTGTTTACATAAAAAAAAAAAAACTCTCTAATGTCTTACCTAACCCTACTCATAAAAAATTGGTCATTTATAACCTCACTTGGATCGGATGTTAATCTACTCATTAATATCCATTTATGCCAAGACATCTTATGCAATGTGTGTTTTTTCACATTTGAATACACTTTGCATGAGTTGAGAGTTGAAACCAATATTATTCATTTTTTTTGCTAGGCAAAGATAATCCATTAATAGAAAGACTGGAATAGAGCACAAGGTGTACCCACGTCAAACTCGAAAAAACAACATACATAGATAATAACGGAACATACTCGAAGAGTATCACAAGATCAATACATATATTCCTATATATTTCACACTACCTGCTACTCCCCAATACTTCTACAACCATAGCCCATGCACGTACGATACCCTCCCTCAGTAAGATCCAACACTAAAATCTAACCACCCAGCTAATTGTGCCTAAAGCTATCAAGATTCAAAATGCACTCACCTGGTGAGATCATCCATTCAGCAAACGAGTAATTAAACCCATCATCCACTTTATGATGCAGCCATATCCATGACTTCATACTAGTATCGTCCAAGAGACCATGGAAAGATAACACACCATGCATGATTAAATATCATATCATTTCCAATCTCCACACACACCAGATGATGGTAGAAGACACCATCGTCCAAGCCATACCTCCCAATTTCCCTCTCACCATCGAGAGCCAATACAGCTATACCAGTGCTTCCACATCTTTGCCACAAAACAAGCATAATCCAAGATCATTTTCGGCAACACCCTTCTTTTCTTGCCTATTAAGTGTAGCTCTCCACACACGAAATGCAGCACCGGTGGCGGGGCCTTGATCTGCCAAAGATGCTTGTAAAAGTTGTCATTAGTCAGATTTGGTGAGTGTTGTAGCATAGAGTATGCACAGGCCACAGATTACAGGCCCGAAGAATCCAGCTTCCATCTCCGCAAGTCATCGTGATGCTTGTTCAATGTAACCGCACTAGTAAGATCCTGAAAAATTTCCACCTCCTCACCCTCTCATTCAAACCACCTTTTTTTCCACTTGAAATCCCACACCCATGTCTCTCCTTCCACTTACCCATACCCCTACCACGTTGTCTTTTTGCAAAGAATTGTGGTACATTCTATTAAATTTTTAGCATCACTTTTTCATCTCCTAACCAATAATTCTTCCAAAAATTTACCACATGGCCATCTCCAACACAAGGTACCACCTGTGAATCAAATCATCTTGTTTCCTCATTATGTCCACTTACCCTCCCCAAGTCATTCCAGCAAGTGGATTGTTTAGTAAGAGCTCTACTTGATCCTAAATTTTGCCATCCTTCATATATATTTTGTTTTAATGACTTCATACCACAACCCTTCCCCCTCATTAAGCATCCTCCACTTTCATTTTGCTAGTAAGGCCACATTAAATATGGAGATATTCTTAATCCCTAAGCCATCTTTCTGTTTTGGAAGCTAAACATATTCTCATTTTGTCCAAGCAATTTTCTTATTCCCCTCCAAACCTACCCATAGAAAGTTTCTCTCCAATCTAATAAACCTCTTAACCACACCCTTAGGCCTCTTATAAAAAGAAACAAATATAAGGGCAAAGAAGAGAGGATGTATTAAACTGGATGAAAGGAGTAGGTTAAGTTGGTTGGATTGTCCATGTTTTTTGTTTTTTTGCATATGCTACTTTGACTTTTGTAACACTTTATAGGTTAGGTGCTTTTGGAGATTTTAGGAATGTTCCACGTCATTATAGTTAGGTGCTTTCGAGCCACATGTCCTTGTACAACACTTGAATTGAACCATGCCTCAACTCACCTCGCCTCTCTCATCTGTCCCTATAGGATTAATTAAATTTTAAATTTTAATCTCTAAATAAAAATTTGATTGATCATAATCCTATAATTTTTTTTATTAAAATTTTTAGTCAAACTTTTATTCAGAGTTAAAAACTAAAATTTAAAAAAATTTAAGAATTAAAAATTTAGTTAACCTCTACTTTATATATCACTTTCTAGTTTATTCAAGATTGATCGACAATGTTGTTGTTTTTTTTTACCTCATTTATTTTTTTAATGAATAGCTTTGTACTGAAAAAGAAATAAAAGAAACTCCGAAATTAATCCTAAATTTGGTAAACGCTGTTGTGGGTGTTGTAATTTGTATGCTAATTAAATCCATTTTAGAGATAAATTTTATGTGGTCTAATATTATGATTTTGTTATTTTATCATTGGATCAATTTTAAATATTTTTTAATTCAGTACAATTCAAAATACTTTAAGAGAAGCCCACCAATATGCTGATTGTTTGTCTAAACATGAAATTTCTTCTTCATCTCTTTGTCAAGTATGAGAGTCTTATCCGTTTCAGCACCTTTGTTAGATAGTTGTCTGTTTCTTCTTGTTGTCTTTTATTTCATCCACTAATAAATAAATAAAAATCGAGTTGGATTAGATTAATTCTTTCTCTATGAAGGAACAAAAATATGAGGGATAATCACAAGAATATGGAGGAAAATAAAAAAAGTGTACAAAAAAATGGCAATGAATTAATCGGGCCAGCCCAATCATTCATCACTCGGCCCATTACGTAGCTCATCGTCGTTCACAAAAATGAAGCTTTAATCGCGAACAACTCCTGCACTGCAAACTCTTTCTGCCGCAACAACACACAACACACAATCCATAAACCCTAACCGCAACGTTCCTTTTCATCTTCACCTCACCTTCGTCTTCAAGCTTCAGCAATGAGAAGGCCGAAATCGAAGGAGTTTCGCAAGCAACAGCGAGTTTCAGAGGAGGAAGAGATAAACCTCTTGAATTCATGGATCCAGTTTCAGCCACCGGACTCCGGTTCGAACCCAATGTCGCTGCCGCGTCTCCCCAAAAACTCCCCCGTTGGCCGCCTCGAAGATAACACCTACTCGCGCTACGCCGGGGCGTCACGCTTTGATCAATTTCCACTCTCGAAGAAAACCAAGGACGCCCTAAGAGAGTCCAAGTTCGTGGCCATGACCGACATCCAGAGAGCGTCTCTTCCCCACGCGCTCTGTGGCCGCGACATCCTCGGCGCCGCCAAAACTGGCTCCGGTAAAACCCTCGCTTTCATTATCCCTGTAAGTGCTTCATTTCTCAGCTCCATTCTCTTCGGATTAGGGTCCCTGTATTTCTTTTTATTTAACCAATACAAATATTATGATAATAATATAATCACAAGATTAGCTCGAAGTGAGAAAATATATAGTAAATAGAATATGATATATTGAATTGTGATGTTTATGCTTGTTATTATTTGTTTATCGTGGTTTCTGAATGCAAATATTATGATAATAATAATATAATCATAACATTTTATTAATAAGTGTGGAAAATCAACATCGAAAGTTCAAAACCATGAGAAGCTGATACGTGTTTGGGCAAGGTGATTGATTTAATATGTAGTGGGTGAATAGAGGGTATATTGAATTGTGGTATTTCTGCTTATTGTTATTTGTTTATGGTGAATTTTGAATGATAGGTGTTGGAAAAGTTGTATAGAGAGAGATGGGGACCTGAAGATGGTGTTGGCAGCATCATCATATCGCCTACAAGAGAATTGGCTGGTCAGTTATTTGATGTGTTGAAGGTTGTTGGCAAACACCATAATTTTAGTGCTGGCCTTCTCATTGGTGGTCGAAAGGACGTTGACATGGAGAAAGAACGTGTAAATGAGCTCAACATATTGATTTGCACGCCCGGTAGACTGCTGCAACACATGGATGAAACTCCCAATTTTGATTGTTCACAGATGCAGGTCAATATAACTTTTTTTCTTATATGTGATAGATTAACCTCAATCTGACTCTGAAATTAGAGTTACAATTAAGTTGTTTGTTTTATATCACTATCTGTCTCCTCGTGTCTGTTTCTAATTGTACTTGGGTATGTCAAGATTTTCTAGCCTTAACAACCTTCAGAAAAATTTGCTTCTGTGCCTAGGTGATTTAGCAACAGTGGTTGAGGCAGAGTATAGGTGCCGTTTAATTTTTATATGCTTTAGGCCCTTGTAAAGCATAAATTTTTTATTTTGTCTTCCAAAGTACGTGTTTATTTGGGTCAAACCAGAAAACAGATATGTATCATTAGATTTGGTCAATATAGCTGATGGTTGGGTGGACTTCCCGGATATAGGTTTTGGTACTAGATGAGGCTGATCGGATTCTAGACAGTGGGTTCAAGAAGGAACTAAATGCAATCATTTCCCAACTACCAAAGCGTAGACAAACCTTGCTTTTCTCGGCAACTCAAACAAAGTCAATTCAAGATCTTGCAAGACTAAGTTTGAAGGATCCAGAGTATCTGAGTGTGCACGAAGAATCTGTGACTTCCACTCCTACTCTGTTGAAGCAAATTGTGATGATTGTTCCCCTGGAAAATAAGTTAGATATGTTGTGGAGTTTCATAAAGACACATCTACAGTCGAAAACACTCGTCTTTCTTTCAAGCTGTAAGCAGGTAACTCCACTTTTCTGTCCTGTTTCAAGAAATTATGTTTCTTGTTGAAGGGAATTGTATGTTATATGCTTCTATTACAATTTTACTGTCATGCCACTTGAAAAGTTGCACCCGTTGATGCTTAGCCAATGCATGGCTACTGGCTAGTCATCATTTTCAAGATTTTTTGTGCAATTTGAGGGAATGTAGTTTGATTTTATGATTGAAACTTGAAAGTTGTCTCATTAGTTTCATATTCAATGGCCAAGTAAATAATTGTTTTGTTTTATTTGTAACTACATGATGTAGTTCACATGCATAGAACTTCTGTTATGGTTTTCAGTTGCGCTGGTTATGGTTATTGTAATGAGAAATTTTTTAAAGGATTTTTAGGATGAATTTGTCCATAATTCTTTCATGTAAACAGGGAAATGTTTAAGATGTGGTTTTTGGTGCAAATTCCCTCTTTTGAGCTTGACTATCTTCCATAATGTTCACATCCCTGCTTAATAGGTAAAATTTGTCTTTGAAGCATTTAAGAAACTGCACCCTGGCATACCATTGAAGTGCCTTCATGGGAGGATGAAACAGGAAAGAAGAATGGCAATATATTCTGAGTTTTGTGAGAAGCGCTCTGTTCTCTTCTCAACAGATGTGGCAGCAAGAGGCCTTGATTTTAATAAGGCAGTTGACTGGGTTGTTCAGGTGAGACTCATCCTGCTTTTGGTTTCCTGTCTTGGAGCAAGTTTTAGGGCTTTGTGGTGGGGTGTTGGAAGCAAAATACTTGTTTTTATGTTCAGTCTCTCACTTCTCTCTTGCATTTGTAGGTGGATTGTCCTGAAAATGTAGCTTCTTACATACATAGAGTTGGTCGTACTGCTCGATATAAATCTGATGGAAAGTCAGTTTTATTTCTGTTGCCTTCAGAAATTCAAATGCTTGAAAAGTTAAAAGCAGCAAAGGTTCCAGTGCATTTTAATAAGGTACACGTTCCCTGCAAATTAATAGTATGCATGCAATTCCAATTTTCAAATCTGCTTCACTTCAGTCTTATGTTTGTCTGACATTTGCTTTCCATGTTTTTGCAATTGTTGATTATTCAGCCAAGGCAAGAACTACTGCAACCAGTTTCTAGTTTGTTGGCATCTTTACTGG
>CM023954.1:2003883-2020968 GCA_013407115.1 Glycine latifolia
ACAATATAGTGTATGCTGAAATACATATAGTGCAGGAAGAAAAACCCATGAAGCTTTAACCGCCAACAAGTCTTGCGCTGCAGTGAAACTCTTTCTGCCGCACCAACACACAACAGAAACCATAAACCTAAACCCTAACGTTCCTTTTGATCTTCATCTTCATCTTCATCTTCATCTTCATCTTCGTCTTCAAGCTTGAGCAATGAGAAGACCGAAATCGAGGGAGTTTCGGAAGCAACAGCGAGTTTCAGAGGAGGAAGAGATAAACCTCTTGAATTCATGGATCCAGTTTCAGCCACCGGATTCCGGTTCGAACCCAATGTCGCTTCCGCCTCTCCCCAAAATCTCCCCCGTTGGCCGCCTCGACGACGACACCTACTCGCGCTACGCCGGCGCGTCGAGGTTCGAGCAATTCCCGCTCTCCAAGAAAACAAAGGACGCCCTGCGAGAATCCAAGTTCGTGGCCATGACCGACATCCAGAGAGCGTCTCTCCCCCACGCGCTCTGTGGCCGCGACATCCTCGGCGCCGCCAAAACTGGCTCCGGCAAAACCCTCGCTTTCATTATCCCTGTAAGTGCTTCATTTATCAGCTCCATTCACTTCGGATTAGGGTTCCTTGTTTATTTTTTAACTAATAATAATATATTATATATTATGATGATAATAATAATATAATCCCAAGGTTAGCTCAAAAGTGAAAAAATCTATAGTAAATATTGTGATATTTGTGCTTATTATTATTTGTTTATGGTGGATTCTGAATGCAAATATTGTGATAATAGTATAATTATATAATCATAGCATTTACTATTTACTAATGAGTAGAGAAACCATGATAAACTAAACTGACACATGTTTAGGCAAGGTCATTGATTTAATATATGGTGGATGAATAGATGGTATCTTGAACTGTGATATTTATGCTTATTGTTATTTATTTATGGTGGATTATGGATAATAGGTGTTGGAGAAGTTGCATAGAGAGAGATGGGGACCTGAAGATGGGGTTGGCAGCATCATCATATCACCTACAAGAGAATTGGCTGCTCAGTTGTTTGATGTGTTGAAGGTTGTTGGTAAACACCATAATTTTAGTGCTGGCCTTCTTATTGGTGGTCGAAAAGACGTTGACATGGAGAAAGAACGTGTAAATGAGCTCAACATATTGATTTGCACGCCAGGTAGACTGCTGCAACACATGGATGAAACTCCCAACTTTGATTGTTCACAGATGCAGGTCAATATAACCTTTTTTCTTATATGGGATAGATTAACCTAAACATGACTCGGAAATTAGGGTTACAATTAAGTCGTTTGTTTTATATCACTCTCTGTTTCCTTGTGTCTGTTTTTAATTGTACTTGGGTATGTCAAGATTTTCCTGCCTTAATAGCCTTCAGAAAATTTGCTTCCGTGCATAGGTGATTTAGCAACAGTGGTTGAAGCAGAGTATAGGTGCCGTTTAATTTTTATATGCTTTAGACCCTGTAAAGCATAATTTTTTAATTTTGTCTTCCAAAGTATGTGTTGATTTGGGTCAAACAAGATAACAGATATGTATCATTAGATTTGGCTAATATAGCTGATGGTTGGGTGGACTTCCTGGATATAGGTTTTGGTACTAGATGAAGCTGATCGGATTCTAGACAGTGGGTTCAAGAAGGAACTGAATGCAATCATTTCCCAACTACCAAAGCGTAGACAAACCTTGCTTTTCTCTGCAACTCAAACAAAGTCAATTCAAGATCTCGCAAGACTAAGTTTGAAGGATCCAGAGTATCTGAGTGTGCACGAAGAATCTGTGACTTCCACTCCTACTCTGTTGAAGCAAATCGTGATGATTGTTCCACTGGAACAGAAGTTAGATATGTTGTGGAGTTTCATAAAGACACATCTACAGTCCAAAACACTTGTCTTTCTTTCCAGCTGTAAACAGGTAACTCCACTTCTCTTTCCTGTTTCAAGAAATTATTTTCCTTGTTGAACGGAATTGCATGTTATAGGCTTCCATTACAATTTTACTGCCATGCTTCTTCGAAAGTTGCACCCTTTGATGCTTAGCCAATGCATGGCTACTGGCTAGTCATCATTTTCAAGATTTTTGTGCAATTTGAGGGAATGTAATTTGATTTTATGATTGAAACTTGAAAGTTGTCTCATTAGTTTCATATTCAATGGCCAAGTAAATAATTGCTTTGTTGTATTTGTAACTACATGATGTTGTTCACATGCATAGAACTTCAGTTATGGTTTTCAGTTGTGCTGTCATGGTTATTGTAATGAGAATTTTTTTGAAGGATTTTTGGGATGAATTTGTCCATAATTCTTTCATGTTAGCAGGGAAAATGTTTAAGATGTGTTTTTTGGTGCAAATTCCCTCTCTTGAGCTTGACTATCTTCCATAACGTTCACATACCTGCTTAATAGGTAAAATTTGTCTTTGAAGCATTTAAGAAGTTGCACCCTGGCATACCATTGAAGTGCCTCCATGGGAGGATGAAACAGGAAAGAAGAATGGCAATATATTCTGAGTTTTGTGAGAAGCGCTCAGTCCTCTTCTCAACTGATGTGGCTGCAAGAGGCCTTGATTTTAATAAGGCAGTTGACTGGGTTGTTCAGGTGAGTCTCATCCTGCTTGTGGTTTCCTGTCTTGGAGCAAGTCTTAGGGCTTTGAGGTGGGGTGTTGAAGCAAAAAGCTTGTTTTTATGTTCAGAGTCTCACTTCTCTCTTGCATTTGTAGGTGGATTGTCCTGAAAATGTAGCTTCTTACATACATAGAGTTGGTCGCACTGCTCGATATAAATCTGATGGAAAGTCAGTTTTATTTCTGTTGCCTTCAGAAATTCAAATGCTTGAAAAGTTAAAAGCTGCAAAGGTTCCGGTGTATTTTAATAAGGTACAAGTTCCCTGCAAATTAATTGTATGCATGCAATTCCAATTTTCATTTGGACATCAAGATGTCAGTTTTAAAATCTGGTTCACTTCAGTCTGAAATTTGCTTTCCATGCTTTTGCAATTGTTGATTATTCAGCCAAGGCAAGAACTACTGCAACCAGTTTCTAGTTTGTTGGCATCTTTACTGGTCAAATACCCAGACATGCAGCATCGGGCTCAGAGGGCATTCATCACATATTTGAGATCCATCCATATCCAAAAGGATAAAGACATATTTGATGTTATGAAACTACCTATTGACGAGTATTCAGCATCATTAGGTTTACCAATGACCCCCAAAATCCGTTTTCTAAACCATAAAATTAAATCTAAAGATGTGTCAACAAAATCAATTTTAGTTGAACCAGAGGATTCAGACAAGGAAACTATCTTTGAGGTTTCAAGGAAGAAGCTAGACACAGTTGCTTTCAAGGATGAGGAAACCAAAAATGATCTTCTTCAGTTAGGGGATACTGCAAATGAAGGCGAAGTGAAGTCATCTGAAATTGAAGAAATAATGTATGTTACCTTATACATGTTTACAGTAGTACTGATAAAAAAATTAGGCTGCTTTCTGATAATGCTGCATTAGTTTCTTTATATATGATTATGGAAAGGGACTAGACTAGTCTTCTCTTCTGGTTTCAAATTGCTGAGGCAAATTGATATTTGAATACAACACCTTATGATGTGGCTAATAGAAAAAAAAAAAATTCAAACTTAGTGTTGGGTATAAAGTTGGATCTATCATATTTCTTGGCGGGAGCCATTCATGTTGGGCTTTGAATTTCTTCCTCTATTCTTGTTCTTACAATTTGGTTCTTTCCAATGCAGACCAGCCACTCGTGTATTGAAGAAAAAGAAACTCAAGATTAATGTACACAGGCCACTTGGGACTAGGGTTGTATTTGACGATGAAGGCCACACACTTCCTCCACTAGCCAGGATAGCTGACACACAAAGTGGCAAAGAAATGCTGCTTGATCCAGGTAAGCCCATACTTTTCAACTGGAGCTGGAATGGTGAAATTATTGCTTATACATGTGTATACGTGTCATTTATTTCCTTGTTTTCATTGTTTTGTGAAAATAATAAAAATGTTTTTAAAATGTTAAATAAATATATAGCTACTCACTTGTTTACCAGTTAGAAAACCCTTTTGTATTTTCTGCAATCATTATTGAATTTGAGAACCTGATCATTGCTAGATCTCATTCTCATCAAATCACTATGCCATTTTGGTCTTCAGAGCATTGAAGTAGTTCCTTACATGTATGTTCTTACTTCATAAGCATGGGCTATATTTTACATTTTTGCCACATCATCTTTGATGCAGAACAAAAAGCTGAATACTATAGAAGGATGCGAGATGATTTGAAGAAGGCTGACAAGGAAGACAAGCTTATAGAACGCCAGCGGCTTAGAGAAAAAAGAATCAAGCAGAAGATGAAATGGAAGGCTGGGAATGCGGAAGAGGACGACCAAGATGATATATCTGGGTCAGAAGTAGATGAGACTGTTGATAGACGGCATAAAAAGAGTAAAATATACTTTGATAGTGACAGTGACGAGGGTGAAAGAAATGAAGTTTCAGGGAATGCAGGTGTAACTACCGGTGCGGTTACGTTGGAGGAGCAAGAAGCTCTGGCTTTGAAATTGTTAAATTCCATGCACTCATAGGATATGCGTAATTCAGCTGTGACACTTTGTGACAGCAAAAACGGGTGAAAAGAGAGCAATTCCTGAAACATTTTAGGAGTTCTGTTAACAAAAAATTTTGATCTCCCAATTATTTTCTGTCATCTCTTTCAAGAAACGTAGACATAGAATCAATTTACTGCTTTTATTTATTTTAACTATAAAAAAATGGGAGGAAAGGACATCCTTATGTGTACCAAACACGATGTTAAAAAATATTATTGGTAGATATTCATAATAGTTGTACTTCAAAATCTGAATCGTTTACAGGAAAAAACTAGCACCAAAATTGTGTCTTTGCCCCCTGTTAGTTAGAGACCCCAATGAAGTCTATAGAAATGTCAGATCAAATGTTGTGTGGAAATGGGCTGAGTTTGTGGTCTCGTGCAGTCGTACTTATTCCGTTCAATTGTATAGGCGTGGAAGAAACTTGAGTGTTCTCCCATGGCTTAGACTGCGTTTTGGAATTCAGACAACGGTAAAAGGATATGGACAGAATTTAAATAATTTATGAGAAACAAGAACCATCAACGGGAGCTTTTTTGGTTTGAAAAAAAAATAAAATTGGATTGCTGTTTATTACAACTATTATAAACAAGAACTTAATTATTACAACTATTAAATTAAATTAAGGGTTTAGATTAAATACTTAATTACAAATCTTGTCATTGATAAAAAAAATTACAAATTTTGTGATTTTTTTTTTTTAAATGGAGATGATAGTAATGACATGACTGGTTTGTTAATTAGAAAATGGAGAAGAAAACAAAGACTCCATCTATCCATCTGGTCCAGTCAACCCATGTTCATGTATTTTATTTCAGCTTGAGAGTGAAGTGGGGCAGCAAGGAAATTAAGCAAAACCGCGTAGGGCATCGTGTTAAATATCTTAAATTTATGAAAAAGTAAAGTGACAAGAGAAAGAGAAAGAGAAGTCGGGAGGCATTGGGCATTAGGAGGAGTCAACGAGACAAGCAAGCCACATTCTGCTACTGCTTCTCATCCATCATGTCGAATGAACTAAAAAAATACGATGTTTTTCTCAGTTTTCGTGGCGTGCGCAGCAAGAGAATCAAGACCTTTTTCACTGAAGATGAATATGAATATGATCGTAACCTACACACTCATGACAGCCAAATTCCACCCTCTACTCTTAAAGCAATCAAGGAATCAAGGATTTCGATGGTTGTTTTCTCGGAAAAATATGCATCCTCCTCAAGATGTCTTGATGAACTTGTGGCCATCCTTGAGTGTAACAGGACGAAGAACCAACTGGTGTGGCCCATCTTTTACGGAGTGGATCCGTCGGAAGTAAGGTTCCAGAGAGGTAGATATGGAGAAGCAATGTATAAATTTCAAGAAATATTTAGAGATTCCAATGAGAGGGTGAAGCAATGGAGAGCAGCTTTATTTGAAGGCGCCAACTTGAATGGATGGTGTTACCAAACTTGGTATGCTTACTTTATCTGTACGACTATTACTTATTTTATCTGTAATCTGCTAAACAGTGTATCTTCTCTTCTCATTATCGTTTTAGAAAGCCACTTTGTTTTGTTTAACCGAGAGAAATACATGTGAGCTGTAAATTGAAGGTTCTGTTTCCAGTTTCAGTGTGGCAGTCGCAATCTGTTTTATAGATTAGTCGAGCTTAAGTCAACTTATAATTCTGATTAATAGAAACAATATGGTTGTGCATGCTCGAATACCCCTGGTGAATTAAAAAGACTTGTGCTTTTATAGGAGGTACCAGTATGAATATGAATTCATCGAAAGGATCGTGGAATCAGCCGTGCAAGCCTTGCCCGGATATGATGTTTTTCTGTGTTTTACCGGAGAGGATACCCGCTACACTTTCACAGGTTTTCTCTATAATGCCTTTCGCCGAGAGGGATTCAAAATCTTCATGGACGATGAGGAATTGGAGAGTGGGAACCAAATTTCACAGAAGCTTATGGGAGCAATTGAAAGTTCAAGGATTTCAATTGTTGTGCTCTCTGAAAACTATGCATATTCCACGTGGTGTCTTGATGAACTTGCCAAGATCATTGAGTGTATGAAGACCAACAATCAAATGGTTTGGCCAATATTTTACAATGTGCAAAAGTCGGATGTATGCAATCAAACAAAAAGTTATGGTGAAGCCATGACTGAACATGAAAAAAGATTTGGAAAGGACTCTGAGAAGGTGCAGAAATGGAGGTCTGCATTGTCTGAAATCAACAATTTGGAAGGAGACCATGTCAAAGAAAATGAGTACGTAATGTTTTTAATTAATTACTTAATATATGCTTCCCTCTTAAGTGATATTGACCATCTATGAAATGCTAAACATGGCATAGTTCTTGTCCGAGACATGGGGTATTGTGTGTTGTTTTGTTTGGAGCAGTTTTTGTATTTTTGTACGGCAATCTGTTAGTGAGAAGATTAATTAGTCGAGCTTAATATTGTTATTTTGATGACATAAAGTCTGATTAGGAGAAAGAAAGTGAACACAGCGGATGAATGTCTTAAAAGACCTTGCACTTTTGTAGGTACCAACATGAATTTATCGAAAGGATTGTACAAAAGGTCATTAAACTTGAAGGTAGCAAGCATATAGCAAATCCTTTCCTTTTATCCAATGACAGCTACGAGGAAGAATGAGTGAAAGTCGGTCAAGTATATGCTGTGGAGCTGTGTGACTAACTGATTGTAACATCCATAACTGCCCTTGACTTCAGTTGTGCCTATCAATGTTGTTTTTACATCCAGTTCAATTCCTAAGGTTTATTGTATTCCTTCTAAATCTTGTTCAATTCTCGAGGTCTGTTGTGTTTTTTCTACATCTTGTTTCAATGTTTTGTGTTGATTAGATAACAAGTGGTACTATTTTGTTTTGTCATATTGGCATTAGGTAAGGCACCGTGAAACAAAATTTAAACACATTGCCTTCTACTCACAAAAATAAAAACAGAGTATACATAATCTATGGTAAGGTTAAATAAGTTTTCATCATTCATCTATTTCAGAATTCCATTTTTAATTCTCTCAATTTTCTTTATCCAATTTTAGTCTCTATTTTTTAAAGTAAGTTTAGTCTCCCACGTTAAATAAAAACTATCAAATACTTATATGTCCAACAAAATTACATATCACAAAACACATGATGTAATCATGTGACACCCATGTGGGTGATACTAACATGTTTGTCACATGGTATCATGTTTTCTATGTCTTTAGAAATTTTTGAAATTTAAATTTTAGTTCCTAAAAAATTATCATCTTTCAATTTTAGTCAATATAAATTTGTTATTTTTTTAATA
Source organism: Glycine latifolia (assembly GCA_013407115.1). Taxonomy (NCBI): domain Eukaryota; kingdom Viridiplantae; phylum Streptophyta; class Magnoliopsida; order Fabales; family Fabaceae; genus Glycine; species Glycine latifolia. Next base: position 2,011,819 of record CM023954.1, read on the forward strand.
TAAGTCCTTTAAAAAAATTAAATTTTAGTTTTTAATCCTTAATTAATTTTTTTAATCTTAGTATAGTTATGCTTTAGTGATTTGTTAGTCATGAGTTCAAATATAGAAAAAGTCTCTTTGTATATGCAAGAGTAAGGTTGCGTACAATATCTCTTTTACTTATTTTTGTATAACGAGAAGCCTATGAACAATGTGATACATAATTTTTTTTCTAGTTTAGGTATTTCTAGAATATTTAATCTCTTCATTATTCACCTTGGTATCAAAAATATCATCACAAGTATGTTCAAACCATTATTTTTGGTTGGGTCCTACATTTTGTCCCAATTCTGGATAAGATTTTTCTTCTTACACCAGCCAGCTTTTCCATACACCCAGCAATAAAATGAAAAATCGAAATACTCTTCCGTAAGGTTCATACGTATTGGCCAATTCGTATCCTTTGTTGTCGCCAAGCTCAGCGCCCTCCTCGCCTCTGGCCAACTCATCGACATCGTCGGGGTCCCCACCTTTAACCGAACGGAAGAGAAGGCACACTCCCTCGACATCCCCCTCTCTATCCTCGACCACAATCCCCACCTTAATCTCGCCATCGACAACGTTTTTTTACGAATTTGCAATTCATAAGATTCTTACGGATTTGTCAATCCGTATGAACCTTACGGATTGTCAATCTGTATGAATCTTATGGAAGGATATTTTTTATTTTTTGTTGTCTTTGGTGGGTGTATGAAGAAATTTGTCTAGTACATGAAGAAAAATCCTTGTGGATTTATGTTATTGGAGGTTCATTTTGAGTTATGACTCTTGCACTTTATTTTTATTTTGAATAGAATATACAATTTTATTTTTGGGTCTGTATTCCAAATTAATAATTTCTATATATTCAAAGTAATTGGATCCACATTTAGATAATTATCTTTTTTTTTTCTCTCTATTTGTTGAAAATATTGTGTAAGTTTGTAATTAATTAGAATTTAGGTTGAAACTAATTATTTTATTTCATGTGGTTACTTATTATTATATATTTTAATGATTTCATCGTATTATTAACTGCTTGTGATACAAAGTTAATTAATAGTTGTGATGTAAAGTTATTTATATTTTTGCATGCAATTAACTATATCTAATAGTAAATAATTATTAGTCACTCATAAAGTAAAATCAACTATATTTATACATACAATATAATTCCTGCATTCTGTTACAATTGTATTTTTCGGTTGTTATATATAAATAAAAATAATAATAAATAGTTGAAAAAGAATGATAATTTTGAATCATCATTAATTTATTTATAAATTTTATTGTCTATTATTAACCTTATAAGAGATATAAATAAAAATAATAATTAATCTTACGTTAAAATAATAAAAAATAATTATTTTGAGATTTTTTTTTTCTTGTGACAATTATAATGAGATTAAGGAAATAATAATTTTTTTTCAAGTGGTGATGAAATGCACAAATTTGATTGGGACAACTATAATTTTTCGAATAGAAAATGGAGAAGAAAACAAGGACTCCATCCATGTATTTTATTTCCAGGAAGCAGCAAGGAAATTAAGCAAAAGCGCGTAAATCATAGTCTCAGCACATCATATAATATCTTATGTTATCTGCTTAATAGTTTCATTGCGATGGCGGATGAAGGGGGAATTGCGAAGTGGCGCTACGATGTATTTCTGTGTTTTAGAGGGGAAGACACGCGCCACACCTTCACAGGTAATCTCTATGCTGCTTTGCGGAAGGCGAGATTGAGGACATTCTTCGATGTTGGGTTGAAGGGTGGTGACCAAATCTTTGAAGCTATTGTTCAAGCATTGGAAGCATCCAGGATTTCAATCGTTGTTATCTCCGAAAACTTCGCGTCTTCCTCGTGGTGCCTTGAAGAACTTGTCAAGATCCTTGAGTTAAGGGCAACAAAGAAGCAACTCGTTATTCCAATCTTTTACAAGGTGGATCCCTCCCATGTAAGGAGACAAACTGGTAGTTTCGGAGAGTACCTGATTAGACATGAAAGTCGCTTGGGAAAGGACCCCGAGAAAGTAAGCAAGTGGAAGTCAGCTTTGTCTCAAGTCGGCGACTTGGCCGGATGGCATTTCGGAGACGGAAGCTGCAGGTATGCCGTTTTTTTTCTTCTTAATTTAGCTAGTACCACTTCTTAATTTGAAAAATAGAAAATGAAAACAATAATTTTTTGTAGTCATTCAATACTTGCTTACACTTTGAGAGAAAAAAGATTCACAGAACAACGTGACATTAATAAGAGAGATAATGAAAAATAAAGGTGTAAATATGTTTTTAATAGTTTAGTGTTTTTTTTTAATTTTTGTAAATTTTTTTTAGTCTTTATAAATTATATTTATTTTACTTTTAGTTTTTAAATTAGTTTAAATAGTACTCTAGATAGTAAAAAAAGTCCGATAAGAACCAAAATAAAAATAAACATTGTTTGTAAGGATTACAATAATTTTTTTTGTAAAAACAAAAAAATAAATATTAAATTATAAGAATTAAAAAGATATTTAAGTCAAAAATAAAATGTTTCGATCAAATGAATCTTTAGCCTAATTGTTGAAATTAAAATTTCATATACTAAGTTAAGTAACTCATGCCGATTATTATTGCTTAAGTCATGTAAACTTGCATTTTAATCCTGAAAGACCAAAACCACTTGTGATATTTGCACGAAGCTTTTTTCCTTGATTTATACCTTATTGAATATTCTAACTTCTAAGTTGTCAAATGACTCGTTAACATGGGCTTGAGCCAGTTTATGTCTAGAATTGCAAGGCTTTGGCCAATATTCTTAAAGTGACAATCTAACGTAACTATTTAATTCTCCTTTCATTCTTAAAAGAAAAACAAAATAGAAACCAATAATAATTATACTGTTTGATAAGGAATTTGTTTTATGAATTATCACACTAGAATTTATTATTGGTAAGAAACAATCTAAGCTTTTACCTAATTTATCAAGTTAATTTTACTTTGTTTTGACTTACGAGTTTTAAGGTATTGTCTCCAAATCTTTGGGGAGATTGATTATTCAAACTCAATTTTATTATATTAAAAAAAACTCTTTTAAGCACTCTTTATTAAAATTTATAGATCTCACTTTTTACTTAATAATTTTCATTCATAATTTTCTAATTTTTAATTAATTGTAAAAAATGTGCAAGTGTGTGAGAGTTTCTTGCTTGAACCCGTCTTAAAGTAATGAAGAATAGAAAGAAAAAAAACGTAATCTGTGCATGAATGAATTAAAAGGTCTTAGTACTTTTTTGTAGGTACCAATATGAATATGAATTCATCGAAAACATTGTGCGAGAAGCCATCGCCATTGTACCCCGCTATAGCATTTTTCTGAGTTTTAGTGGAAACGATACCCGCTCCTTTACAGGCTTTCTGAACAATGCATTGTGCCGGAGTAGGTACCAAACCTTCATGAATGATGGGGACCAAATTTCACAATCTACTAATGGAGTTCTTGAAGAATCAAGGCTTTCGATCATTGTATTTTCTGAAAACTATGCACGTTCCTCGTCCTGTCTTGATGTGCTTTTGACCATCCTTGAGTGCATGGAGACCAAAAACCAACTGGTTTGCCCCATCTTTTACAAAGTGTTACCGTCGGATTTAAGGCATCAAAGAAATAGCTATGGTGAAGCTATGACTGAGCATGAAAATATGTTGGGTAAGGACTCTGAGAGGGTGAAGAAATGGAGGTCAGCTTTGTTTGATGTCGCCAACTTGAAAGGATTTTACTTGAAAACCGGGTACAACACATATTATTCTTTTACTTTTTGCTTATTTTCATGATTAATGTCTATTATACTAGTAATAGTTGATGATAATAATCACTTAATATGTGCATCGTTCATGAAAATCTATGAACCGTTTAATTTGAAATCCGTTCATTTAAATTTGACTTTGTTAACAAGGAATAACGTTGTGAGAGACATTGGGGTACGGAGCTTAGGCTTTGTTAAAGAGTTTGCAGTTCTGTTTTTTTGTTGTGTGGCAATTACTTTTGTGCAGACTTACTTTGATAATTATTAAAAAGAAAATGTAAATTGTGTATGAATGAACTAAAAGGCCTTGTAATTTTGTAGGTACGAATATGAATTTATTGACAAAATCGTGGAAATGGCCAGTAAAATTTAAAATGGCTTAAATCGATCAAGTCCTCGCTCAAGTGTCAACTAGAAGGCAGAACTGATCAATTCAACATATTACAGATGGTTCTATGAGCAGTCATTAGCTCACAAATTGATAGTAGTAGTCGTAATCCTTACAATCAGCACTGAGGAATTGATTTGAAAGTCTGAATTTTACTTGGAACATTATCAATTTCTAGAAAGGTGAATATATAAGTCCTGAGGGCCATGGCCAGAGGCCTGTCATCTTGAAATTATGACACACACTCGTTTAAGTCATATTTACTTTGATTTCCCAAATGTCATGCATATACAAACAATTGTATGAGTTAGATTAAAGAAGCTTTAGCATTAAACAGAGTGAAGACAAATACCCAGTTAAGATGCTGAATGATGTCTCTGTTCAGAATCAACCGACTTAGTCATTCATGATGTATATAATCGAATTTCGCAAGACACACCAAACATATCCTTGCATGATAACTTTTGATTTTGGGGTGTATACCGCCGGGAAGATATTCAAGATTGTGGAGTGTCACAAATGCCCTTGAAAAAATGATAGTAAAACGATTGCTGCTAGTTTAGAAAGATTTGAAATAGTTTATAGTATTTTAATCGTGAAATTTTGTGCTTGTTTTAGTCGGACACAATCCCATAGATATTTGAGGAAAGAGACAGATACTTCCTTTGAAGATCTTTTATCCTCCTTAATGTGTTAATCATTATTAACATGAGAACAAACTAAAAGTATGTAGTAGAAAGTAAAGTGCAAATTGATGGTGAGAACAACTTTAAAATAAAAGAGTAGACAAGAAAATAAAGTGCGTAAATAAAAAGATATAGAAAATTAAAGGAGTAAGGAGTCTAGAGAAGAAATTGAGATTGAAAGAAGATGGATGTTTAAAGAAAACTACAACAAATGTAAAAGAAAGTGATAAATTACTCTATGAATGCGATCAAGTTCTGGAATTGAAATGTTTGAGCGTTAATCCACGAGTGTCACGATCGGGGATAAGAGGATGTGTGGGTGTTTACAAGTTTCAACCCTTATTACAAATTCCTAAATCCTTACCATCAATAACTTTTGGCTTCGATCTCCATTATTAATGATTTTTGCCTTTGATCTTTATCATTAATGTATACTTTTCAAATCTTCATCTCTCAACATTATAGCGTTCAACATAAAACATTATTTAGTTAAAATAATGTGTGCATTAACAAGTATATTGATTGTTTATTTGATGGGATAATATAAATAATATTTCGTACGGGGTTTATGACTTTAGACTTAGAGGTCGGTTCAGTTGGGTGGAAGAGAAAAAAAAAATTGAAGAACAGGTGGATCCATCCAATGGTTCCTAATTCCATGAGCTTCATGAATTTTTATTTCAGCTTGAGAGTGAAGTGAAGCAGCAAGGAAATTAAACAAAATCGCGTAGGTCCCATCCCATTTCCTTGGGTGCAAAATACCTCCATAAGCAAGGAAAAGGATTATGTCTGTTGTGTTTTGTCTACATATTTTGTCTTGATTAGAAGAAATATAATTCCTGTAATCAACATCTCCCTTCTAATACTCCTACTCGCTCGCCCTCACTCTCACTTCTCTAACTAGCTAACAACAAACAAAGAATAAGCATGTGCTAACGATTCATGAGGCAGAAAAGAGATATCATATTGAATCAACCTGCCACGGACTACCCAGATGTGTCTATCCGTGCAGTTCGTTATATATGCATGTGCATTGGAACGGTATGAAAGGATTCCAAATCTAGTTATGATTGCATACATACCGGAGAATGCACAATAGACATTGCTTGCTTTCTTAGAAGGAGAGAGACGATAATATGTTGAAATTTTTTTAGATAGACACATGTCATACAAGATGGGGGAAGTATAGTAGTAGTTAAGTGTTGCGAATCTGGTAAATATATTGATCGTTCTAAGTAATAAAGTGATAAATAGAGTATCGTTCTCACGAGGATTGATGCACCAATTTTACCGTAACTATTATCTAGAAGTTGGACGAATAAATGTTTAATGGAAATGTGTATTGTGTTTCAAATTAAAGAAAACTAAAGACAATATTCAGAATACGATAAGAAAGCAAGAACAAATATAGTTGATTTTAGTAAAATATGAGAGAAATAGTAGTCAGGGCACACGCACCATCTGATCCCCACCTTCTTGGCTTGGATTGATTACTACCTTCAATTACCCTAATTACTCAGATAATGCATCTTCACATGAAAAATAGTTAAATCCTAATTCCTTAGTGACTTAACCCACTTAAAGACCCTAATTCCTTAGTAGCCGTCCTTGGATTAAGCATTAAGTTCGATACACCGAATCATCCACAATCATACATTTCTATTCCTAGATAATGTAAAGATTGTTACTTTACCAAAGTCAGAAAATAGAACCCCAATATTCCTATTGTGAACCCTAAATCTCAGCACATTATCAGAGTGATCAAATCTAATAAAGAGATATACTTCATTTAAAGCAAGGTAAGGTAAAATAACTTAGAATAAAAGAATAATAGAACCCAATCCAATCAGAAAGGGGTTTACATGAGGTTTGTGGCCCTAACTACAATAAACACTTAGCCAACCATATTCATGGCTGGTCTCAAAAGCACACAATGAAACAAGCTTAGCTGAGGAAGAACAAAGAAGAAGAAGAAGAAGAAGAAGAGAAGCATCTCTTCACTTGAACCCAATCTCCTTGCCCTAGCTTAGCTCAACACTCCCAAGCTCCTTGTTCTCCTTTTTCTCAGTGTGTGCGTGGTTCTCAGCTGTGGGCATTGTATTTATACTTGGAAAGTGAATCTCCCAAAATACCCTTAGCAGAGTGCACAGTAACAGTTGCATCTGTGTTGCCGTGCTACTCGCGCCAATTACCACGCTGGTCGCGCCAGGTGACAGAGAATAATGCACTGTATTTATTTCTTTGGCGCGGATAGCGCCAGATTTCGCGCTGTTAGCGCGGGATGGCAGTGAGTTCACCACAAAATGCTCTTTTGGCGCTAGTGGCGCCAACCTTCATGCTGTTAGCGCTACCTGGTCTTGTTCTCTTCACTTGTTTTCTTGCGTTTTTGCTATGAAAAGGCCTAAGGTGAGTGAAAGTATGGTTGAAAAGGAATAATCACTGTTTAGTGCCATTATAGACAATTATGAATCAATTGTGATTGATTGCTTGCTCCTTTTAGCTTGGAAATCGTCATATGCTAGACGCATATCATTAAGGCAGCAGAATATGTTTCCAAGATGTTTTTAACGGAAAGTTAAGAGTGTCTAAGACTTGCTATGTGGCCACTCAAAACATGTATGGTTGATGAATGATGAAGGCTATCTGATGTACATGTCTGCTACGAAGTCCACATCTTCTGGCTCTCTTATTGCCTCTTTATTTTTTAATAATTTTTTAACCTTTTTGTAATTTTAAAAGAAAAATAGTAGAATTATAGGATTAACATAATGACGTAAGATCCTATTGTATTCATATGTGAGAAGTATTTTACTTCAAAGAATAATTCATGTTTGATTTCTAATGAAAGTTGGGTTTTAAAGTTATCATAACTTTTTTACTTGAACAACGAAAGCTAAGAAAGCTAAAATGTAAGCTGAGTTTTTAAAGTTTCCTCAATTTCACTTTAGCTTTCCTAGCTTTATGTGTTTTTTTAATAACCCTAGCTTTAGGTTAAAAAATGTTTTTTTAAAAAAAAAATTTCAGTGAAGTGTTTAATTAAATTGCAAGTTTACGAATTCGATCCCACCTAAATTTGATAAATTTCCAAATATACGTCAAATATCAAAATCATCCCTTTCAAAGAAGAGACACAATCTGAACCAAACCATAATCTCGAACTTTAAAAATTCTTTTTTTTTTGGTTAACAATAACAATACTCTATATAGTGAACTGTAGACAACAAATAATAAAAAGAAATACAATGGCTTAAAAGCAAAATAGAAGAGATACAATAATGAAATAATAAAGTTTAAACATGGGGTGTCAAAAACTCAATTTAAAAAAAACAATTTTTAGAAATAATGAATTGATGAAGCTTATAAATGAAAGAGATAAAAAAAAATAGAATACTTTCAAAATATAAGAGACTGCAAGAGTCTTGGATTAAATTTCTCTGAGGAATGTAGTATGATATTTAAAAAATATCAAATTTCAAAATAAATCAATTTAATCCTTTTTTTTATACTTTTTCTTCTCCCTTTATTATTACAAATATTCCTCTTAAAAGCATTATGCTATAAATGATTGAGTGTTATAAAAGTTGAACCAGAAAAATTGAACTTTAACCTTTATCAGAATATATAAATGCTAATTTTTCTTAATTAACCACAATTTACACTGGCCTATCGATTATATTTCTTGTTTGATTACATATCTCTAGCTCTATGCTCATGTCACAACCATAAATACTGCCCTCCTAATCTTACATCATAGGTATTGCCGAAGGCTTTAATTTCCCCACTCAGAGACTCCATTTCCTGCAGAATTTCCTGAGCAAGAGATTTAACTGAAAGCTCCACATCCTCAAGCAGTTCGTCAAGGAAGGTGATTGTTTCAGCCATGAACACTATATATTCTTCTTTCAAGTTCTCCACAAATATTTAACAATTCTGAGGCCCAATATTATAGCTCGCAATTTTTCACTCCGTGGAATACTAGTATTTGCGGGGAACAAACATATAGCATTCAAGAGCAACACATATTACTGATTACCCAAAACTATAACAACAAACTAATGGGCTAAACTTCAACACATAAATGAGGCATGGATGACTACAAAGGACCAAAGCTAACGTATTATGAAATGGGATGCAAGAGTACAGGAGCAAGTTCAGATCTTTAAAGATCATTGGCCCGTAGGATAGGTCAAAACCGCAGGGATACAAAGCGTCAATTGACATTAGGCAATTTCATCCTGCACTATATGTTTTTCAACATACACCATATTGTAATAGTGTA
>CM023954.1:2030968-2114271 GCA_013407115.1 Glycine latifolia
CACTGTCAGTTCTGCTATGTGATTATCAGTTTGGCTAGTGTATGCAGAAGCCCTTTGAATACAGAACTCGTTTTGCTCATGGCCATTGTATGTTATACTACCACTTTTCTGCACAGGTATTTAAGGATCAAAGTTCTAATGTAATTCTAAGATGAGAATGGAATTTTGAAGAATGCTATGACGTATCAAAATTCTTGGTATGCTGACAATTCAGAAATGGACTTGTTTCAGTTAGATAAAGGCTATACAAATAGAATCAATCTTAATTCCTATTGGTATAATGATTTAAAGCACATTGGTTTCAGTGTTTCACTTGTTATTGTGCTATAACTGGACTCACAAACAAGACGATCATTCATGTAGGCACAATTTTTTACACAATTCCTATTCTATAAAAATAAAAAATGTTGACTAAATAAGGTTGCCCTACATAACAGCTTAATATTTGTTTCAAAGAACCGAAAGGTACCTATAATATTAGTAATTCCAAATTGTAAAGTAATACACATATATAACAATGGTTATAGAATTTAATTTCCATAAATTCCAAAATTTACATTGTTAATCAATTATGAATTATAAAGTAGTTATCGTAAATATCAACTAACTTTATATATATGACAGTTTGTAACTTAATAACAGTGTAAAAATCCTGTACATAATAAGTGCATACACTATTTATTAGTCATAATTAAATTAATGTTAACCATTGATTAGTTCTTTAGGACCGTAGAGAATGTTAATCCAGCATAGAATTTGTACTACCTTGATGTTGCTTTCAAGCTTTCCCGCAAGAGCCAAAAGTAAGGTAGTTTTGCCCGATCCTGGAGGTCCTAACAGCAACGTCATCCTACACAACAACACCTAACTTTCAAGCTTTCTCTGGAATTTCTCCATAAAAAAATTCTATTATAACATTGCACATTAAAAAAAAATTAATTGATTCAGTTCACTAGCCCGTTGCAAATGTTTGGCTAAATTTAAGTTGTAAACTACATTCACATCTCTAGATTTTTTTTTTTCAGATTGCATACAATACACGTTCTTGTCTTTATGCTAACTTTCTTAATGGTTTGAAATACATTACATTATACTCCTTATACATTATACTAAGTTCCTTAATTATTTAAAAAACATTACATTGTGTATCTTTATTTCCTATCGTGTGTAATTAGGAAAAAAAACCTTAGGAATTTAATAAATCATCAATTTTGTTCCCAAACTATTATCCTCTCCTCAATTGTCCCTAAAGTAATAAAATTGTTTAAGCAATCCTTGAAGTATAGGATATTCATCAGTTTAATTAGTTCTTAAGTTGATGCATTTCAATAAATTTTAAGGCTTAATTTGAAAAATCTTTCAATATTTAAGAGATTACTAGACAGGATTTCTAACACTTTAAAGACTACTTAGTTTTTCTTACTTTATCAACCATGAAGGAGAGAGTAGTATTTCAATGATCAAATTGATAGTTTACTCAATAAATAATGTAAAATAACAGAAGAATATTATACCTTCCAGGTTTGACAACACCACTGATATTATTTAAGATGGTCAAGGAATGTCTTTGAGATCGACCTATTCCCATGCCAGTTATCATACCCTGGAAGCCACCATCACCAGTATGAATCAATTTGCAATTAAGTTTGTAAATAATAAGTAACAATCATGGATAAAGAGTCTGTTTGGATATAAATTTTTCTAAAAGTACTTTTAGAAAAAGAAAGTAAGAAGACAAAAATTAAATGAACTTTTTATAAGCTAAAATGAGTTTTTTATTAAATAATTTGTAAATAACATCTCATCTTTTAAAAAAGTTATATTGGTAAGTTTCTAAAAATTAGCTAATGGAAAACTTATTTTTACTTATGAAAAAAATTATCTCATTATTGTCATTTTATTTTCTTATTTTAGAAGTGCTTCTAGAGAAGTTTATCCAAACATACCCAAATGCATATAAAGCAATGGCGGGAGATCAAGGGCTAAGCAATTCTGCTTCTATATTAATTATCTAACAGAAAACATAACGAATTATTGAGAGAGTACGGACAATATTATTGAACTAATGTTATTACACATAAACCATAATATTTTTACTAAAAATTATTTTGATTAATTAGTAAGTTAGTATGAGAGTGAGTAATAGGTATGAACCTCAAAGACATATCGCGTGTAATTAATCAAAGTTGGCAGAGCTCTTGAACCTATCTGAACATCAGCTCCAATTGTCAAGTTTTTGTATCTCACTTCGATACTTGGTACATCCAATCCAACCCTGTTGCAGTCAACCACACAAATAATTTAAATGCAAAATCATATATAAACCCTTTCATGCATGTAATATTACAAAATAAGCCTCAATATGAGAATTGCTATTTTTTTGTCGGTCATGTATATGTATGATAAGACCATTTATTTTTGTAACAATTATTTTAAAATTCATATATACAGTCATTTCTAATTAACTGTAAAAAAAATCTTTCCATTGATAATTTTAATGTACAATGACAGTGACAAGGTTTAAACCTAAGATACTATGCAAACATGCAAATGTTTCATTTGTAGTTGGAAACATGCAAATATTTGCTCAATAAAAAAACTGTATATTCTTGTTTCTCATTTTTATGCTTTGGAAAGTGGAAATTCTTGTTGCAATGAGGCAAATGGGTTTCCAAACAGACACTAGGTCTCATTTCTCCACGAAGAAAATATTCCTTTTTTTTTTTAATTTTAATCATTTAAATATGATCTAATTAATGGTAATGATAATGGCAGATAGATATAGATAAACTATGGAAAAATGTTTACGGTTCATTGGTTGCCAAAGCATCCTTGACAAGGCGTTCACGGTGGAAGCGGTTCAGCTTCCTCACATCAATCTACTCCAAAACCTTGGCCGCCTTCTTCCCTGAGCCACCTCTGTTGCTCATATCCAAAGACGGGTTCCTCACCAACGCCGTGTTGACACGCTTCTGCATTGGCAACCTCAGCAATGCAGCCATTTGAAGCTCCTCCTCGTCTTCTTCCATGCATTCGGCATTGGAAGCCCTTGCAAACGACTCCCTTTCGGACGCATTCTTTCTTCTCTTTATCTGTTGCAGGAGTAAGAGTATTCGAGAAGAGGAAGAAAGGATAATGTTTGATGAAAGTCAAACAATCAATGGAAAGGAGAAGAAAGAAGAAAGAGTATTGTTAATGAAATGACAGAATGTTGAAGTGAAGAATTTGGGTTCATTAGCTATTTAATACGTAGCCACATGTACATAACGTGATTGTTTGTTTGTTTGTTCATTCCTTTTGCATTTCCTATTGTATGGTTGTTTGTTTGTTCATTCCTTTTGCATTCCCTACATGCTACATGCTACATGCTACATGCAGTACTACCTTACCTTATTATTGTACAGTACCTATTATTTCTTCGTTCATGAGGAATATATATATCTTTTGTTATTAAATAAATACATATAAGCTTTGTTAAAAAAAATTTAGCATTACATTTTATTTAGTAATATTATATATTATATATATGACATCTAACTTATAAGTACAAACATTTAGGTTTGACAAAATAAAATTTATATGTTTTTAATAATGGAAAAAAATTACCTTATTTTATTTTGTCTTCTAACCTAAGAATTGGAATAGTTATATGAACATTATTAGTATTATATGGAGCAATTTGAAGCCCATGGAAAATCAAAGTTGTCATTTTTGCTCAACATCACCAACCTGCTCAGTGATCAGAGTCTCTTGAGGAATTAACTTTTTGTCTTAAATTCGCAAAGGATTAGTTTCGCTTAGCAAAAAAAAAAATGACAAAATAAGGGTTGCAAATCCAATGCTCGCTCAGCAAAAGAAATTGTTGCCCGATCGACAAAATAGCTCCAAAAGCCAACTTAATGAATTCTAGTTCAACAAAGAAAAAGTTTCACTAAGCAAAAATTGTTGATCTGACACTTATTAGAAGGGACAAAAAGCATAAAGGAGGGATGGCCAAGACACTTCATAGAGCATTTTCTTAGAACATCCTCTTATGATTGTGTGGTGGCTGGGAAGTTCTACATTGGCTCCTTCATCTTCATTTTGTATAAAGAAAAACCTATTACGACATCTTAATTTTAATTGTTATAATGCAGATTCAATGCACTTCATTAATTTTAATTGTTATAAATTATTTTAAAATCCAAAGAATCAGACCTAGAAGTAATCAATATAAATATAAAATTATAAATACTATACATGCTTGTATAGTGGAGTGGAGGTCCCGACGAACTTTTAGTTTTTTATTTTTATTTTTTTCTTATGCGCGGGGAACTTTTATATATATTTGAGGGTGTACAGCTCATGATGTTAATAAAATAAAAAATATCAAGTTTTGTTTTTAGTGTTTTGCCTCCTGTATTTTTACAAGAAAAATAATAATATTTTAAGTTCCATATTATAGGTTCTGTTGTTGAATTGTAAATAAATGCAATTTATTTTTTTTCCTTGCTATTTCTTCAATAAAATTGTGATTCCATTATAGGTATATCTACAACATAATCATAATTTCATTTTTTTTCTAAAAAAAAAAATAATTGAATCGCGATTATATTGTGTATTGACACAAGGGAATATAAAATTTATTATCCATTTTATTTTATATGCAAAACATAGATGCTTCTAATTGATCTCTGACTTGGACAATCAAGATTTAATACAAAATAATATATTTTTTCTGAATTGCCTAATAATTATTATTGAAAATAATTATTGGATAAAATATTAGAAGATAATAACAGTTTTGTGTTGGCAATAATTAAGGTTGTTATGAGTTGTTATTTTCTTTTGGTTATTTGTAATTTTATTTTGAATTTATAGATAAGTTGGGGTTGTTATTGGTTGGTTATACGTAGTTTTATTTTTTCAAATTTATAACTAAATTGAGGTTGTGTGATTTATAACTTTATTTCAAATTTATAACTATGGTTGTTTATATTGTTTTTAAGTTCAACATTTGCTTGTCATCACTTGCCTATTTGTTGGTACATCATTATCAATGTACACACACAAAAATTATTACAAATATAATTTATAATAAGAATGAATAATCACTAACCATAAAAGAAAATAACAAATGATTAACATAACTAATAAAAGGTTATCTATAAAAAAAACTAATATAAAGGTGATATGGTCCATCCATTAAGTGACAATCATGCAATAGTCACATGTGTAGGCTTGTGTATTTGATGGCTAGTAGGTTGATCTTTTTTCTTTTTTCCTTTCTTAAATAGTTTATTTGTTTTTTTAGAAGATAAATAGCTTGTTTGTTACTTTGATGGTTTTGGGGATTTTGCGACTATGAATGAATCAAGGATATCTTCTTATTGAAACTTGAAAGTATGGAATTAATTGTATGATTAAGAAAATCACTTCTTTTAACAAGTATTTTTAATGTTTTATAAAAAAACAAGTATTTTTTGGGCTTGAAAATAAGAAAAAATAAATTATGTATAATGGATTAAAATATAAATAAATCTTAATTATTTTCACTCCAATTAATATTATCTTCAAAATATTTAATTGAGATTTTTTATAACTATATTTTTAAATAAATTTTAACGAAGAGAAATTTAAGAAAATATTTTTTAAAGATCGAAATCAGCAAACTTAATTGATGTTAACCTTTTTTTATAAATAAATAATGTTAACCAACTTTCTTAATTGATATGTAAATTATATATATATATATATATATATATAATATTTGAACTAAGAGAAATACTTTTTTTATATATACACCAATCTAAAGACTAAATCTTGAACTACAAACTTAAAAGAAATAATTATGTATATTAAACGTACCACACAACATGTTGATTTTTGCAACTATAGCCGATGCTTCTAAAAACTAAAATATTAAATACGTTTATTATCACTAGTTATCTCGTATAATAACCATTATTATTTGAGTATTTTTTAGGATCCTCTGAAAGCAATACATAATTATTTGGGTGGTTTCATTATATATCAGCACTAAATAATTGTTTAGTTATAGATATTACTTGGTTTTAGTTTGATCTTTTTGGGGGTGGGGGAGAGGAAGGAATTAAAGATTTTTTTGTTTGCGAGAGGCCTTGGTTTTATGTCAGAGTTCATATAATTAAATATATTTTTCAATTTCTTTTTTTTTTTGTTTCTCTTTTAATTGTATGTTATTCTTGTGTATGCACAACTTAACTATTTTTTTTTTATCTTTGTTGAATGATTGGTTTGCAGTTTGAGAATACAATAGATATGCAGAATTCTAATGTCATGAGACAAATTTGCAATCTAAATTTATCTGATACACGACGCCAATTTGAGAATGAGCTTCTGGAACCCTGCTGCACAACAATTGAGGCAAGTGATCCATTGAGGGAAAACATGCAGAACACTCAACTCCTCACTCCAGGTGGAAATTACTCTGAAAAATCTATCAGAGGTATTGGTTCTAAATTGGAGCCTCTTGTTATAGGATTGACAGAACAAAGTTACAGAGTTCTGCAGTAAATTCCAGTACAGAATCTTTTTCTGATGGACAGTTGATGGGCTCACAGGATGCAACCATTTTCCCAGTTACTGCATCAGCAAAATTCACTCAGAACTTCAAGCCATCTGACAAATCTGTTGATGTGCACCACAGGAAGAGGAAAAGAACGCAGGACACAGTTGAATATGATGCAAATTTATCTTCTGAGAAACTCTCTGATTTGCATGGTTTGATGTATAGAAAAGTTGGCAAATGCTTAGACGGAGGAAAAGAGGTGCTTCATAATCTGAATAATTTACAGGAAGAGAATAAAAGGGCCCACAAAAAGAGAAAGAAATATCATAGGGAAAAAAGTGGACATGATACCTTTGGTTAACAGGGATGAGCAAAAAGGGCACAGAAGAGGCCGACACTGAGGTCTATGATGATGCAAATGTCTGTAGACACACTTCCTGCCCTGCTCCACATACTTTAGAAACCTCTCAAGCATATGGGGATAGGATATGTGATGCTGTGAATAATTTTGATTCGATAGTTACTTTTGATACTGTGCCTGATGGAAATTATATGAAATTATTAGAATTAGAAGATGCTACCAGTGAGGAATGCTATAGAAAAGCAATGGATTTTCCCATTTCTCCATCTCTTCCTGAAATTGAATTTCGTGAAACATTTGAAGAGGGTAATTTGACGAATACCTCTCTAGAGGAAGCACTCCAAGATGACATGAGCTCAAGAACAGACCTGTTTACTTCACCTTACCTCGATGTAATTAATGTTGAAATAAATTCTAACGAACAAAAATGTGATGATTATGGAGTTTCTTGTAATTTACATATGCACACTGTTAACAACTATAAATGCTAATTATACAAGGAATGTGATTATATCCTATAGAGTCCTTAACCCATCAAGATAAATTATCATTTCACATATGCATTCATCCTTATACTTATACTTATCCGTCATTTAAACCTAACTCCATACAATAAATTTTATGTTCCAAAAATGGGCATAGAGAGTTGATATTTTTTTTTTTTTTGCTTCCTAACATAAATCCAATTATGTTAGGAAGAAATTTACCACTTTAATTAATTTCATGTGAACTTTTTATTCTCTAATAGTCTAATAATGTATTTCCTTTAAAAAAAGTCTAATGATTTACTTCTATTTTGTGGATTTGTGACAAGAATGTAAAACTGAAATCACTGGAGATTTGGATACGTTAAGGGGGGTGTTTGACAGCGAGAAATTATTTTATTTCCGGACATTATGATTCTTGGTTTTCTGTGAATGAATAAAATTTATTGGATTGACCATTAACAATCTTTACATAAGTTTTTTAAGAATTAAAAAATTATACATATTTTTACTGATTATATTAATAATTTATTAAATTATATAATTTAATAAAAATAACAAAATATTTTTATTATAGTAAAAGAAAAATTAAACTTAGGAAAATAAAAATTTTACCTTTCTTATGAAAAAGTTTTTGTGAACAATTGATTAAATTTTTTTTTTCAGAAAACATTCTTTTTTTGGGAATATTATTTTTTAAATGCATACTAAAATGGAAAACTAAGTTTTCTAATATATATGATTTTTTGGAAATCAAAAACTTTTATTTTACCAAATGTTCTATATGATTTTTTTGAATGATATATGTTTTTTATATAAAAAAAATAAACCTTGTTAAATAAGTCACTTTTTTCAATTTATGAGAGAAGTATGATTTTTTTAAAAATTCTTTATCAATTTTTTTGAAGATTAATTAATTTTTGTTTAAATCTTATGAGTTATTTTTAATAATATGAAACTAAAATAAGAGTTAAATAATTGTTATTTTTAAAAATGAAATATATTTTTGTCACATCCTCTTAAATGTGTCTAAAAATTCCATTATTATATCATATTTAAGTTATATTTTGAAGTAATATACTCAATATTCACTGACTACTGTGACTAGTATGTTTTTGAAAATATTGTCACAAAATTTATACATGGTTTCACTCTTCAGGATGTACACCGTGAAAAGAATACTACTTGTTTAACCTCCAAACAAAAACAGAGGGCTGAAAAATAAGAACCAAGTCAGAGAAGTGGGGATGGGGGATAAATCTTATTATCTTACATTAGAAACAATCAAAAGAAAGATTTAAATCTATTGATAATCACTTGAAAAAAAATCTAATGTCGGAAAACAAAAAGCAGACTAGAATAGTTCCATTAATCCCTAAAAGAAAGCAATTGTTCAAAGAAGTAGACAAAGCAATTAAGCAAGATTACCTGTGTTCATTAAGCCCGTGAATGATGATCAGAATGCCCCTGAAAGAACAAAAGAGAAAATAACTTGAGCCAAATATTACAGAAAGCAAACAGAAAGTTAGCTATACATGCTAACAAGAAAACAAGGCAGGGAATTAAAACCAAGAAAAGAAAGCACAGGCAATAAGCAGTACCTTTCTAACTGTCAATTAGTTAGACTGTCTCATCAATCATCTCGGAAAAGGACATAAAACAACTGAATCCCGTGAAAACAACTATTACAATTTTGTGAACCTTAACACTTTGCTGTTTGTAAATAGTTCAATAGTAAACCTACCAGTCAATAATAAAGCACACCAACACAATATAATACATAAGCAAATTTTAGTCATTGAGCCTCGCAACTTCAATCTTACATTTCCTTTCATCTCTCTTTGTCCAATTACTCTTCCCCCAAGAGATGACTCAATTCTAGATACACGTAATTCACCCCTTCAGTTTCCAAGTTCTCTCACTGGAAGCATTTTATATGTCCAAATAAATATAAAGTGGGAATACTTACCCCATTCATCAAAAGGGATACTTCTGGAAAAATAAACTTGTCATAAAATGGAGGTCATTATTTGCTAGAAAAATTCATTTTGCACCTGGTGGTGGCTTGGGCTTCTGGGAGTTGAAATCCTTCCTTTAATCAAAAAACATAATGGAACTTTCTATTTACACCTCCATTTTCTAAATACATCCCATTCCCCCTTTTATACTTTTCTACCAAATTTACCCTTTTAAACCCATATCTTACACCCCATGTTTTTCTTAGTCTTTAAAATCTTATTTTCTTTAAATCCTAAATTTGAACTTCATATTTACCCCATATTCATTATATAATATTGTATTTTATATCAATATTATATTTAATTATTGTGCATTTTCTTCCACGTGGCATTGTTTTTTAAGGTATATTTATTACTAACTTCATCTATTATATATTGTAAACAAAAAAAAATTGTAAAGGTTGCAAATGGGGGTGCACTTAGAAAAATGGGAGTGCAAAAGGCAGGATGGGGTTGAACTTAAAAAAATTGGATATCAGCTAAAAAGTAACTTGTTAAGGATGTTTATTATGTGATTTTTTTAATAATTTTCTCTAAAATCCTTCTTGTTCAACTTTTATCCATTTTTACAAAACTAAAAACTATGATATGGAATTCTTTTATTGGTACCTCCAATGACTTTCTTTTCATGTATCTAAATCACGTTAACTAATTGTTGTTATCTTTTTTTAACAGATGACACATTATGTGTATCAAAAAAAAAAAAAATAGATGACACATTAATATCTCCTCATATAAATCATTATGTATTTATATTTTGTATATATTCATATATTTGTTTTAACATACATTGACCCATTTATTTTAACTTATTTGTTAATAAAACACTTTTTTAATAAAATCAATATTTTTCTGCCTTTTATATAATAAAATGAGAAAATTTTATGTTTTTTAATAAAATATTATTTATTTATTTTCTTTAAAAAAAATTATCTGTTTTTTTTTATAAAAGTCATTTTAAAAAAACACTTTTTTAAAGCACTTATTTTATTTTTAAACAAAGAGCTCCCTAGCCAATTGAAATATGATCTTGATCAAGATCATTTAATGTATCAACAAATAGCACAAAGTCAAAATAATTAGAAAAATACTAATAATATACTCTTTTCATTCAGTAATATTTGTTGTCCAATTTTTTTTTACACAAAAAAATTAACAATTTTATAAATTTAACCTTCTCATCATTATTTTATTTATAAATTTTGTTGTTCATCCTTAATATTATAAAAATATAAATAAAAAATAATTAATGTTACATTAAAAAGTTAAAATAATTATTTGATTCTAATGTTTAAATATTAAATTAATTTTATTAATCATTATCATAAAGATAATAATTAAAAAATATAGTGATAAAAACTGTCATACCCTAATTCTGTCCGGATACCCCATAATTTCATAAAGTTTAGAATCACAACATGTTAGACTATGATGTCACAAGATAAATTATCTCAAGTAAATTTTTTAATTATTTCATCATTTCCAATTAGTGAACCTTATAAAATATTTTATAAGTGAATGACCATAATAAGGATATCCATATCTGGATAGCAAGTCAGAATACATTAGAATAATTTTTAATGTTATCCAAAACTATATATACAATGTGTAAACTGGAAAGTTAAGAGTGTATAAGACTTGCTATGTGGCCACTCAAAACATGTATGGTTGATGAATGATAAAGGCTATCTGATGTACATGTCTGCTACGAAGTCCACATCTTCTGGCTCTTGTTGCCTCTTAATTTTTTTTTTAATACAATTTTAACATTTTTGTAATTTTAAAAGAAAAATAGTAGAATTATAGGATTAACATAATGACGTAAGATCCTATTATATTCATATGGGAGAAATAATTTACTTAAAAGAATAATTCATGTTAGATTTCTATTGTGTGTAAAATTTTCTTAAATAGTAATAATTACACACTATAAGAAGAATTAATCTCTAATCCAATAAGTTGAATAATATATGTGATCTCTAATTCCATCACTGAATGAAAGTTGGGTTTTAAAGTTATCATAATTTTTTACTTGAACAACGAAAGCTAAGAAAGCTAAAATGTAAGCTGGGTTTTTAAAGTTTTCTCAATTTCATTTTAGCTTTCCTAGCTTTATGTTTTTTTTTTAATAACCCTAGCTTTAGGTTAAAAAATGTTTTTTTTTTTAAAAAATTTACAGTGAAGAGTTTAATTAAATTTCGATCCCACCTAAATTTGATAAATTTCCAAATATACGTCAAATATCAAAATCAACCCTTTCAAAAACACAATCTGAACCAAACCATAATCTCGAACTTTAAAAATTCTTTTTTTTTTTTGTTAACAATAACAATACTCTATATTGTGAACTGTAGACAACAAATAATAAAAAGAAATACAATGAAAATATAAAGCTTAAAAGCAAAATAGAAGAGATACAATAATGAAATGATAAAGTTTAAACATGGGGTGTCAAAAACTCAATTTAAAAAAAAACAATTTTTAAAAATAATGAATTGATAAAGCTTATAAATGAAAGAGATACAAAAAAAAAAAAATAGAATACTTTTCAAAATATAAGAGACTGCAAGAGTCTTTGGATTAAATTTCTCTGGGGAATGTAGTATGATATTAAAAAAAAATCAAATTTCAAAATAAATCAATTTAATCCTATTTTATACTTTTTCTTCTCTCTTTATTATTAAAAATATTCCTCTTAAAAGCATTATGCTATAAATGATTGAGTGTTATAAAAGTTGAACCAGACAAATTGAACTTTAACCTTTATCAGTATATATAAATGCTAATTTTCCTTAATTAACCACAATTTACACTGGCCTATTGATTATATTTCTTGTTTGATTACATATCTCTAGCTCTTTGCTCATGTCACAACCATAAATACTGTCCTCCTAACCTTACATCATAGGTATTGCCGAAGGCTTTCCCCACTCAGAGACTCCATTTCCTGCAGAATTTTCTGAGCAAGAGATTTAACTGAAAGCTCCACATCCTCAAGCAGTTCGCCAAGGAAGGGGATTGTTTCAGCTATGAACACTAGATATTCTTCTTTCAAGTTCTCCACAAAATATTTAACAATTCTGAGGCCCAATATTTTAGCTCGCAATTTTTCACTCCGTGTCTGCATCAAAACCTGCAAAAAACCGGATAAAGAAGGCAGAAAGATATTCAGTTGCTAAGGAATACTAGTATTTGCGGGGAGCAAACATATAGCATTCAAGAGCAACACATATTACTGAATACCCAAAACTATAACAACGAACTAATGGGCTAAACTTCAATACATAAATGAGGCATGGATGACTACAAAGGACCAAAGCTATGAAATGGGATGCAAGAGTACAGGAGCAAGTTCAGATCTTTAAAGATCATTGGCCGGTAGGGTAGGTCAAAACCACAGGGATACAAAGCGTCAATTGACATTATTACTAAAGTTTGATCAAAATGACATAAAAGCTACAGTCCATTTACAATTAAACCTTATAAAGCCCAGTAAACATAGCAGAAAAGGTCAACTCTAACTTGACTGAAACCCTGTTCAGGTAAACTATTCAATAAGCACTTACAGAATAAGGAAAAAGAGAGCGTAAAATGAATTTATCTTCTCTCATAAGTTAAAATCAAATTTTATAGAAGTTCTGATTTAGCTTCTCTAAAAACTTGTTTTAACTTGTGCACACGTTAATTTTAACTTAAGAAACTCAATCCATTTTACCTACTTATTTTATTCTCTTAGAAGTTCTTGTTGAGAGTTTTCCCAAATAGGACATGATTTTACTATGCTTAGGTGATGTTGATAGGTAGTTGTTAGCAAGGCCAAAAACGGAGGTCTAGCAAAGGAAGTTTTGGTAAGGATTTGCTCGTTTTTTCTAGTTTGAATGACTAATGTTGGAAACTCCACATTTGAAACTGCTGGCATTGCTAGGAGCCAATTTGCCCCGTCCACCTTGTTGGCTTGCTGCTGCACCACAGCTACTGACTGAATGTTTACATGTAAGAGGAGTGGATTCGTTATATTAAAAGTTTTGGGGGGCCATATCTGTAATTTACACTTTTATTATGGCCTTTAGAGAGTTAATTACTTCTATTGTTAAGACATATTCTTAATCTATTGTTAAAATGTCTTGGGGCATCCATGCACCCAAACTAATAGGGAGAATAGTACAACCAGTCATATTCACAACAGAGTTTCCCGAGGACAATGATCATATGCATTTTCCCTCAATGAAAAACAAGATAGTTAAGCCAGAAAGTTACCAGTATGTCAGTATCAAATTACTTGCCCAATCATTAACGAGTAGTAGAAAAGAATAGAAATCATAAAATTCACCTCATGATTCAAAGGTTTCCACAAAAGGTCAGATCCAGCAGTCACTGCCATTTGACCGATGCACACAACCACTAGGTCATCAAATTCCTTCACACTTAGTATATTTATGCTGTCATCCAACAGAGCTGGTGGATCTACAACAAGTTGTGAAACAATAGGTCTCAACAACATCTGCAGCAAGCATGATATAACAGTCAGTGAGGGAATATAGCAAGCAACTATATTACTGAAGGAAGCTGAAAGATTTAGGAATATTTTATTCCTCAATGGAATGAGAAAACATGCAAAGTATTTTTAAATGGAAAGGAAAAATTCCCAATTAATGCATAACCTTTAAAAAATTCCACTCTAGGTGGAAAAAAAGTCTTCTAAAGAATTTTTTCATAACCACTTCAAATGGTAAAAATAGATACTGATGCCCATGCGATACATGTATCAGATATGAAAAGTATCTGATATGACTGCAATTATTCTAAAAATGTATAGGATAGGATAGGTATAAGATATAAATCTAGACATGTAAAAATAATTCTGCAAATTCAAATTAAAAGCATACTTCCTGCACATTATTTAAAAAGTATAAATCATCGTAAATCATGTCCTATTAATCTACCAATAGAAATAGTATCAATCTCATTACTTTTTTGAGATCATCCTTAAAGAGGATAGTTTCCATTTTGGTGCATCAATGGACAATGCTTCAATGTTTATACATGCTTCTATGTCTCAATATGTAAACTATATTAGATTTTCATACCTTTAAAAAGGCTTGATGCTTCACAGACGCGTATCAGTGAAGAATTCAAAAGTTTTGGTATCGGATACAAATAGATGAAAAAAATGAGAGTTCTTATTATGTAAAGAATTCACTTGCCTGGAAATTTGAGGAGTCAAGAAACTTCAAGGTCCCAGTGTCGTACAAGAAACACTTATGTAAGGATGACAAGACTAGAGCCCTGAGATGCCAGCCCTTGATAGACACACTGCCTATTTCTTTTATATTGCCATCATCTAGAATCCTGGCCTTTTTCTTCCGATTCACTCTAGACACTTCCACATCTCCACCATCACTAAGATGATGAACACAACTACCAAGCAAGTGTTTGAAGTAGGGAACAAACAATGACCTACAAATAAGGATATAGCACCATCTTAAAATGCTGTGATTTGATCATTATTTTGGGTAAACAAGGTAACATCATAACAAGTGATTATATTCTTATGTTTATTGGTGTAAACATAAAAAATAATTAAGGAAATCACATTGAAAACTAACTTCTGATTTAAATACTGCGACCTAATTGTACAAGTCTCAACTGTCACAAGTGGTTGACATATTTACAGTGGTTCAAAACACAATTTTCGTATCTACATCACACGTACATAATTTAATACAAACAAAAAGCTAAACTCTTCTTCTGAGAATACAAAATATACCCAAAATATTTAGAAACCCAAATAAAGTGTTGCTTGACTAAATTCAAAGCATGCTTATTTCAAAGAACATTTTCTAAAGCGAACAATAACTAGCTAACTAAATACTGACTTACCGATGGCTCTCTGTAAGCTTATTTACCATGCCATAGAATGATATGGCCCTATCAATGCTTCCGCTGGATGCAGTTTCATCCACTTCAGATTCTGCCCACTCAATACTCTTTATGAGAAGAGGCTTGAACATGCTCTCAGTAAGTTTTAAGGTTAGAACAGTCATTGCGTTAAGCACACCTTTTTCCACTACATCAATGTTTTGAACTGAAGGAGGACTTTGCCGGCGCAGATCAAGAGCAACCAAACAATGGTCAAATATCTTTCCATGGAATGCCACAATAGATGATCTGTCCATTGTACCGATTATGGTTCCCAACATATCAAATACAATTGTTAAGCTTTTATCCCCAGCCTCAATGGCAGCTGGGTATAATTTTAACAAAGGTGGCAGGGCAAGTCGAACCTGTAAAAAAATAGTGTTTGGTAAAGAAAAAAATGGGTATTTCATTTCATACCACAATTACACAATGCTACATTATAACAAGTCTTACAGGAATTTTTCCAGCAAGAAGCTTTCGTACTCCATGAGCTCTAGACTCCACCTTTACATCCATTCCTGAAACATATTCAGGATAAAGCACCAGAAGCTCCATTATATTTGTAAGATACGGATTTAAAAATCCACCAAGCTTGTCCACAACTGCTTCCAAAGTGATGAGAACATAAAAATGATATTCATTTGAGGCTGATAAAACATCAGTGGTTTCGGGTTTCATATCCAAACTAGCCAATACTCGACGAGATGACTTCATCACATTGTCCATAATCTTGGGAAGTTCTGCCAGTGATTTTGGACCTAGAACATTGATCAGGGCAGCAGTTGTTCTGAGGCAGCTAGAAGTCACAGCCAAGTTATGAGATGCAATATGTCTTGTAACAGATCCAAGGCACAGACTAAAGATGGAATTATTCGAAGGAAATCTTTCAGCTAGAACTTCTAATGCTGAAACCGCTGCCACTTTCAAGGAGGTATTTGATGAATCATCAAGTACTCGAATAATTTCTAAACACAATTTATTAAATGATTCTTGAGAAGTTTCATTCATATGAAGCAAAAGAAAACTTGGACTTGACCTTGAACCTTTATTGTCTTTAAGCTTTAAGCTGACATTTTTATGATTTCTTGCAGCCTCACATAAAAGCCCAAGAGCCTGCAGCACAAGAAATACAAATATCAAATCACAGTTCTCACTGTCTTGCTTTCACACCACAAAAAAATGTGGATTTCTATACCGTGCTCATGGTGTGCAAACATTGGAAGACTTTTATGTTTTTCGATATATCAATACTTTCTTTTCTATTAAAAACTTGGGGAGTTTACTTGCACTGCTATTGTCTATTTTCTTTAGTTACAAAAATGTCACCTTGTTTTCAATTTGTTTTCTATTGTCATATCAGGAAATGGAGGGGGGGAAAAAGTTTTTAGCGCTTCCTATACAAATAAATGAAAAACAGGAAACAGATTGAAAACAAGGTGGTATTTTTTTGTAATTAAAAAGTGAAAACAGAAAATGAAAACAGGAAATAAAAGTGCAAGTAATCACCCCCTTAGTATTTTTGGCTTCTTATCATGTGCTCATGCTCACATATTAAAAGGCAAATAAATAATTTACCAAGATGTGTGGTCAATACCAACTAAACAATTTACAGTATATATAGAACCAACGGTATTCATAACATGTGAATAAAACCCAATCATCATATGAATAAAGAATAAATGACCACTGTGTGTACCCACCAAATTAAGTAAACATCTAGAAAATCAGGATGTTTAATAGAATACCATGAAGCAGATAAAGACACCACCAAATTGTGGTTTACCACTTTACCCTTGTATCAAAATAATACAAGATCCTAATAAAATCTCATATTTTGTAACTTCATTAAAAACCATACCTTTTTTCCAACATTCTTGTCTGCATGGCGAAGCAATTTAATTATGCTCTTAAAGTATATGACAGGTATCATAACTGTTGTTAGATTCCTTACAAGTGCACGCATAGTTTCTTTCAACTCTGTCCTCAGAATTACAGGGAAATTCAGTTGCTTTTTCCTTGCATCTACAAGTTGCATGAGTAAAACAACATGCTCCATAAGCTCACCCAATGCCCTCTGAAATATTGAAGAAGCGATCACATTTATTTTTATTATGAATATGTTCATCTAAATAAACAAGAGAATATAGGCTTATTCAAAGATTAGAACATTTGCAAAAAAAAAAATATATAAGCATGCAACACTAATGCCATTGCTATCACAATAAGAAACCAAAAACAGCATCTCAACATTAAACCTACAAAGAAAAAACAAAATATGACATATATTCTACAAAGAATATTTCAGTTCAGGTTTTGATAATGAATATTGTTGGATAGTTGTCTAAATTCCAGTCACACCTAGCCTTAGTTGTGGCCTCTTTGGGGGTTGCCTTAATTGCAACCTCAAGGGTGGTGATTTAGTCCCACATCAACTAGACATGTGGTTAAATAGAACTTATCAAGCTTGGGCAGTCCTCACCTTACAAGCCAGTTTTGTCGGGTTGAATTAGGGCCCTAAGTCCAATTTCTGATAAATATGTTCATCTAAAAAAAACAAGTGTTTATAGGCTTATTCAAAGATCACAACATTAACACAAATATAAGAAGCATGCAACATCAATGCCATTGCACTCACACTAAAACCAAAAACAGCATCTCAGTATGAAACCTACAAAGAAAAAGAAAACAAATATGATATAAATTCTTCTACAAAGAATGAAAATTTCAGTTCAAAATAATGAAATCTGCTTCTGCTTCAATATTTTTTTTGTTTTGATCGGCAGCTTCTGCTTCAATATCATCGTAAGATCTGTCCCTCACCTTAAAATCACAATTTCTGATTGATAGAAATTTAACTTCATCATGTGTATCATACTATTTTGTCAGGCAAAATACATTGACACCCCTTAAACTTACATCCAATACTTTTTTTTTACCCCACACATACCTCCTTCAATTAATAAATCAGGGAAGATATATGTTAATGATAGGATCCAATTGCAGGCTATGGGAATCGAGTTGTACATTAGAAGTATGCAATTCTAGCGAGGTTTATAAGGCCTTGGGCTCTCTAACTAAGTACAACGGCTAGCTTTTGTGGTGTCGTTCTCCCAAAGTTCTTATCAATTGGTATCAAAGCTTTCCACCATGTCCCTTAGCCTGCACACAAGCAGCAAGGGTGGTGACGCCACATTGCAGCCAGTGGGTGTCAACATAGTATCCCCAAATTTATGAATTAAGAGATATCAACATCTAAACAACATACTGTATGTATCTGTTAGCCATTATTGGGCATGGGTCAGGCAAAAATAGAAGCTATTCATAAAAATCATAATATAAGTTACATCTAGACTTTGCCTTATAGAACTGAATAAAGACATTAAAAAGCATACAAGTATCTAGCATGCATCTGATATGGATTTATACCTGAATGACTGAGGTATCTTCTCCTGATTTCAACTTAAACACAAATTCTGGATCTTGCAACTTTTGCAAAGAAAATTGCATTACAATAAACAATTCCAGAAACAGTGCCTGGTCAACATCACTATTTCCCCTCTGTTCAAGCAGTATGACTAAAGAAGGAAGCCAAATCGTACTTGTATATTGTTCACAAATTTGCACTGCAAATTTATATTCCCACTCCTCAGTATAAAATGTTAAAACATCTTGTGACTCAACATTAAGGAAACAGACAGCTTTCCTTGAAATTAATGAACGGAAAAGTAGGATAAGCAATGAGGCTAAGCTTTTACCCTCACCCAAAGTTCTGCAAAACAGCCATCATTATAAGACACAGGCCAAAAACCAATGGCTAAAGTATCAATAGCAGGATCATGATGTAGAAGTAGAACAAGAATACCTTAATAGATATAACACAAATGACAGCCTTCTGTGCTCAACAATTTCAGGCAATATATTCATGAAAATCTGGAGGAAAAAAAACATATTAGTAGGTTGAACTGCTAAGAGATTCTTTTGTATCAAGCAGCAGAAGATCATTTCTGTGAAAAACAAACCTTCAGTAATTTCTCCACATCATCTGTCTTAGCCAGCCAACATGGAACAATTACAGATATAAGATCCTCAAAAACATGCTTCGAATGACTGTCAATCTACAGGCACATAAAAAAGAGAAATGATGACACCACAGTTCCTACACTGGATTATTAGTCCCTAATAAATTGAATTGTGAAGAATTTCTCTTAAATACTGCAACTAAAAGTTAAGTTGCAACAGTTAATAAGTAAGGTCATCCAACAATTGAGGTAGGTGATGTAGGATTTTCCACACCCCCTCCCCTTCCACAGATGCCTGCTGACCAAGTGATGCACAAAGGAAACTCGGAAATGACAGAAATGGCTGGAGGCTTTGATACCATGTTAGATTTCATCTTAAAACTAATTGGCATTAAGTGAGGTTGTCTGACAAGTATAAAAACCATGCCCTAGTAATCGAGGTAGGAGTTGTGGAACTTTCCAACAAGCATGGAAACATAAGAAAAGGATGAAATAAGCTATTATACCCAAATAACATTGTTCCCAACAGGGAAGAAAGGATCTAATAAGCTATTCTACCAAAAGAATGCCCTAAGTTCAGTACAGGGAAACCCTGTATTAACAAACCTGTGTGACAGCTGCTTGTCCAATAACTTCTAGAATATCAAGCATATGCTCCAAAACTTCTCCTGGAAAGACTCTGGTAACAGCAGAGAGTACAGAAAATACATGGTTGCGGGTGACTGCAACTGTGGAATTCCGGGCGCACTCTAACAATAGCTTAATGTTAATTTCATTTATCATTTTTTCCTGTCAACAATGGCAAAACTTAATAAGGAAATAGCTAAAATAGTGAAAAGGTAGTCAAAATAATATTTCTAACAACATAATAAATTTTCCAGCTTCACAACTAGGAGGCATACATTTAACGGATCCATGCTTTTAAGAGAAATAATTATATCCTCCAGGATTATCAACAGAGTCTGTTGAATATGAGATATTGTGTAATTGTTGGCTTCCGAAGGACTTGAAGGTTGGCTTAACTTTATCACCGGGGAAAAGGCACCATTCACCCATTCTTCTGAAAATACCTTGCTAAGAAGCTTAAATAAGGGCCCTAAAAGTAAATGCCTGCAACAATCAAACTGAGAATTTAGCACAATTAAATGTTTTAACTACTCGTCTTAGCAGTACCCATAATGTAATGTTCAGATTCAGAAGTAACCAAGTCACCTGTTTGTTATGTCCTTCTTCAGTAGCAAAACATCAAGAAGGGAACTAAGGATGTAGACTGCATTATCTCTTCTGAATATGTCATTAGGAGGATATCCTGCTTCTTGATGTCCTATAAATTTTTGTTTCTTCACCATCTTTCCTTCTGCTGAACTACTTATACAACTCTTCTGTGCAAGTATAAGATCAAGCATGTGGCCAACAGTTGAGAAACTAATCTGCAATTCCAATATATCCACCAATTATTCTCAATTTCATTTCTTTTTTTTTCCTTCCGTGGAATAAAAAGTTGGAAAAAACCTCCCACTACATTGAAAAGAAACAACAACAAATTCTTACCCCACAAGGTTAGATCGGACATTGAAGAGCATAATGCAAAACAAACAACAAATAACATTGATAGTGCAAAACAACCAGTTGATCCAAAAGGCTACGGTGAGTGCTAACAATGGAATTTACATTTTTAAAATTTATCCTCAGGTCACTACCATATTAACTGTTTAAGGATTTTTAAAAGAAAACATTTATCTTATCATTTAAAAAAATTTACAATCAATTGATGAATAATGACATATCATCCATTTTGTCAATTGATGAATTTGAAGCTAAACACCCAGCAGATAATGATGAAACACCTGTTTCACAGTGAAATCTGCTATCAAATAAAAAGCAAGGAACAGAACAGAACAGCGATGCAGATAACGGATGATAGAACACAAGGCTGCCAAGTTCAACAGCCAGAAACCATCACGGTCTGATTGGGAATAGATGAAAATACTGCCATAGAAAGAGAGAGGCCATGATTCGTCCAGAATCAGAGAGCACAAAGCTAAAACTACGGAGCTCATTAACCACAGTAAAGGGGAAAAGGATCCAAGATCCACAACCCCACCCCCTAGAAAAAGAAATAAAATAAAATAAACACCCTTCTTAAAGGGATGAAAACCCCAAAGGTCCAGATTGAATAATACCAAAAGATTAAGTTCTTTGCAAGTAACCACTAAAGAAATCGCACACAGAACATGACATTTGATCAAGAGCAAGGAACTCACATCTATGCACATTAATGCCTCTTTAGTTGCACGTTGTACATCACCATTATCATTATGCCACAAAAACACAAGCTCACAAAATAAATGCTCCTGACAGGCATAAGAAAAAACTATTAGTTTAGGTCACAGTAAAAGCTACATTGGTGATAATTTTTTCATTTACACAATGAAACAGATTATCATAAACTCATTAACTAGATCATTAGCTCTACTCATCAATTATCATGAATGACAACAACAAACTCTGAAAATAAATAGATATACTGCCAATAAGACCTTTACTTCATTCTTCAACTCCATATAGAATTGATTGTTAAGTTTGTTCAAGACAGTGATACAAGGCTTTACACAGGCAGGGTCATCCGATGTCATGCCGCCCAACTGAATGGTCCCAAGAATGAAGTCAGTAAATTCAAAATAACAAGACATGACATAAGTAAAACACACATCTTAATATCTTACCCGCAAAGCTTTCAGTAAAAGATGTTGAAGATCATTTCCACCAGAGGGAGATGACATAACACAGCTCTACACACGAAGAGGAACAAGTTCACACCAAACCTCAGAATAAAGATTCCATAAGCTAAAACTAAAATATACAATACACATACCTCCAGCAAAAGGCACATTATCTGAGTTTCAGTGTTTGACAACTTTGGACAAGACTTATTGAGCTCATTATAGTACTGCTCCAGAAAAGAAGACAACAATGGCCCAACTTCTGGAACGTGCATAAGGGCATTCCCAATTCCTTTGAATAAGGATAAAATCATTAGCTGCATCCAACATCAACAAATAAGTTACTTCCTTAAAGGCTCGGCATAGCAAAAAAAAATCCACACTTAACACTGTTAATCTGGAACTGAACATATGAAACCTTGATCTGTATCTCTATCTCCACAACTAAAAATATAATAGAAACATAGAAGAGCGTTAAGACATCAAACCTTCCCATAGTTAGAGAATTTAAGAGTGGAACCCAAAATGAAGCCAAGAATTTTTATTTTTGTAGGCTGGTCAAACCTGAAAAGATATGTTTGGGAACAAAGTGGAATAAAGAATCTTAGAAATTAGTATAAATGAACATTTTTAATGAATGAAGATAAGGAAAATTCTTAAAAAAAATAAAAACAGAAACTAACAAGCAAAATGAAAAGGTAAAAGTAAGATGGAGAAAGTTACAAGATAAGACTCACAGATATATGCATCAAACAATGAGCATAAGTATCAGAACCAATAACAACAGAATATTCCTAAACCTATTCTATCCCTACAATCAATCTCAATAACACAAAACAGCAGCTTAAACTCCACTAAAAAGGTAAGCCGCAGAACATGTAACATTAAACCAACAAAAACACTAAATCTTATATGTAAAGAAAATAAAACAATGTTAAAGTCTATATGTGACTGTACATGTGTCAAATTTTATATTGCCACCAAATCCTACCTTTCATTATCCTTTAATACTTTCACGGTGACCCAAAAGGACGCTTCGGGACGCTTATGAGATTCTAGTTTATAATGTCATATTTTCATTTAATTAATGGTCGCTGGCTTCTTTGATTGTAGAGAGTCTCTACTAGAGACTTGTCTTTATATATGGTACATAAAGCAACTTTGCCTGCTTGAACTTTCTTAGGAAGAGAGTATACTTACAATTAGTATTTTTGCAATGACTCCATTCATGGCTATATCTTCATAGTCCAAAAGGAAACACTAGCCAAGAACTCTTATCACAATCTCGTCAGCACTCAGCAAGGAAAAAAGAATCAAAAGCAATAAAAATACAAAGGCCGGGCCCATGTAGCGGGAAGAGAAAACAGTTGATCAAGTGATTGGTTCAGTGAATCAATCCTGGCCTTTTAGATTAAAATTTGACACTTAATGTCAATTGGTCATATAATAGAGACACATGCACATGCACACTAAAGCCTAAGGATGCAATTTAATAAAATACTCCAAACTAAAGTGTCATATTGCTTAGTTTGGAATTTATCATAATTTCTTGTTTCAAGTTTATCGAAGAATTCATCTAGAGGAAATAAATAAGGACAAGAAGAAGATAAGCAATCATTCTAGAACAACCATAATAAAGAAATAGAACAACACAATAGATCAAAACAGCTCTCAAGTGAAAACCCATAATTACAAAATTTATAAGCAATATAATTGATTAGCATTTGTACTAAGTTAGGATTTTGAATAAACAGGTTTTGAATAAAAATAGGATCATTCAACTGTCAAGTTAAGGTTCCATCCTACAGTTTATGCATTGGTTCAGTACCATTTTAATTCTCAGCTGTTTATAATATATATATATTCACATTTAACATTGAATGAATGTCCTAGTTCTCCCTCTATGCCATCTACCTAAATTTCCATTTCTTTCTCCTCCCACCCTTAATTTACTTTCCCCTTCCCTATATGACTTTATTTGTATCATGCATCCCTCCAATCCTTATGAACTTTGTGTTGTTACAATGGGGACAATGAACAGCAACAGAACCATCATTTCCCATGACAAAGGGAAATTTACTGTCAATTGTCGAACATTATATAATTAAATTTTAAAAAGAAAAGGGGAATGCTGCTCTCCACATTTAAGAAGATCTAGCTAATTCCAACAACAGAACAAGAGAACATGGTCATATTTGATAAGCAGCAGCTAAGGCAATGAATATAATAAATAGTTCTAAGGTAATAATATTGGGGCCAATGAAATGATAATTGTCATAGTAACATCATAAATACCTTTCTTCTATATTTTGAGGTAACAAGATATTTCGAGGCTCCAAGATGTTTGGACAGGATGAGCTCATAGCAGACGCAAACAATGAAGGAAGAAATTTCTTGTCGGACAATATGAATGTTTTTTTGCTGATCCATCAATGCCAAAACATCACCCACAAAATGGATCCACGTTGCATTGTTACCTGTTCATACCAATTTAGAAATTTATAAAGTTCCAAGGTAAAATTAATTAGGCATTGAGGACCACATCAAATTATTCTGACAATAGAGTACCATTTTTCTTGCCAGAACGCTCAACATGACACCACAATGTACGCAATGAATCGATACAGTTCATGGCAGCAACCCTTATAGTCTGGAAGAAAATTCAAAACGATGCAAAGAAATCATTTGAGCCGATGACATTTTCTCAGAAAGAAAACAGCAAAAAAAGTAACAGAGGATAACCATTTGTCAACAATTATAAATTGGCAGTTTGCAGAAAATGAGAAAAAATACACACAAGGTCAGAGAGTAACGCTAACAAAGGATCATACCTGATTATCACTCGCCAATGGAACAAGAACAGAAGGAAATTCAGCTAAAAGTTCAATTTGCCATTTATCTTGTGACAGGCTACAAAGAAATGCATAGCATTGAAGACTTTCAACCTGGACTGCAGCAGGAACACCTGCAGAATGAAGATTCAACCAAAAAATATCAAATATGCCAATTGAATTTTATCTGACTTCTGATTCATAAAATGTTAAAAATATCAATTCAAACAACCATGATTTCAATCAACTCCCTCCCCCTTCTCCCCCGCCCCCCCCAAAAAAAAACTATAACTTAATTGCATTTGCATAGATGGACGAAACAAACTGGAGTTGGGCTTATATGTAGTAATGCAAAAAATATTATTGCTTTAGACTGGAGTCAGACATACATACATATACACAAGCTCTTTTGACGTGAGACAAACCTCAATGACTCAACCGATATCTTTTTTTTTTTATCAGCAAAGATAATATAATATATATGATAACAGAGTACAAGAAGTACTGAAAAAAAGGAAAAGGCCAGCAGTAAGCCTAACAGAGCTTTGGCAACCTAATACATGGTAACACCCCGAATTAAGGTGCCAAAGGTCAATCTAAGATTAAGCTCACCAAGTTGGCCAAAAGAAAACTATAGGAGACCAATGGTAGAAAGGGGTATTAAATCCTTTCTCCAAATTCGCTAACCAGGACCAGCAAAAGAATAAAGCATCCTCCATCAGCTTAGACCCATTAAAGCTTTCATTATGGAAAACAATCCTGTTGCGATGAAACCAAATGCTCCATGTCAAGGCTATCCACCAAATAAACCACCTCTGAACTTTAAGGCCAGTAAGATTGCAGTAACTGTGTTGAAGGAAATGCTCAATAGGGTTAACCGGGGAAGCCCCCACCACATTTATCCAGCCCATGGACTCTCACCAAAGCGGCATAATCTTGTGGCAGCTAAAGAACATGTCTGATACATCATCAACAGAGTTACAGCAGAAAGGACAGCTATGGTCACCAATATTAATATTTCTATGAACCAGATTCCTCTTAGTTGGCAATCGATCTCTCATTAACCTCCAAGCGAAACAAGTGGCTTTGCATGGGATGCATAACTTCCAAAGGACTTTGTACACCTCCTCCTTCCCTTGGGTATCCAGCACCCTATTTAATAGCTTGTAGGCACTTCCCACCGTGTATCTACCATTCGGGTCCCCCTCCCACCTCCAGCTATCCTGCTATTCAGGACGTATGATCATACCCTGTATTTCGTCTAAAAATTTAATGGCTATTTCTACTTCCCCCTCCCTAAGGCACCTTCTCCAATCAAGTTTCCATTCCCACCCATCGTGTGATAGAGAACCCATTTGTTGAATGAATTGCTGTTGCTGTTGGGAAATGCGGTATATTCTAGGGAATTTCGTCCGCAGAGGTATTCCATCTTTCTTCCACCCGTCTTCCCAAAATAGTACCTTTTCTCCGCAGCCAACATTCCATTTAGATCCCTTATTGAACCACCCCTCCACATCATTAGACTGGCATACCCCACACAGGTCCCTCCACCAAATAGAATCACTAGCAGACCTTCTTGTAACATCAAAGATTTCTCCACCCACCATACTTTGATTCCAAGACTTGTGACCACGGTTCCCCTTGGCAATGGAACAAGTTCCACCGCCATTTCCCGAGTAGCGCGGTATTGAAACTCTGCAAATCCCGAATTCCCAAGCCTCTTTTCGGTTTTTCCTGACACACCACTTCCCAACTAACCCATGCAATCTTGTCATGATCAGCATTGCCACCCCACAGAAATCTCCGTTGTAGCCTCACCAATCGGTCCACCACCTTCTTAGGGACCTTGAAAAAAGAAAACAGAAATGTAGGTAACGACTTCAGGACTGACTTGATGAGAGTCAGCCTGCCCCCAAAGGATAGGAATTTGTGCTTCCATTTTGCTAGTTTACTCTCACACTTTCTCACTAAAGATTCCCATGTCTCACTCCTTCTCAGGTTTGCCCTGATAGGAACGCCCAGATATATAAAAGGTACCATCAGCTTTCTACAATTCAGGTATCTAGCAGCAGTAGTTATCCACTGATCACTCATCCCAAACGCTCCAAAACTACTATTTGCAAAGTTTATCTTCAAACCCGACACCAGCTCGAAACTCCTCAATACAACCTTAATCGTTCTGACATTTTCCTCCGATGCTGTCCCAAAGAAGATTGTATCATCAGCGTATTGTAGCATACTGATGTCCACCTTCTTCTGACCAACCTTGTATCCTTCAAATCTATTCTTTTCCTATGCTTCCCTCATCAAACCCGCAATTCCCTCTACTGCAATGTTAAACAGAAATGGAGCTAGTGGGTCACCTTGCCTGAGGCCTCTTTGAGGCTTGAATTCTGCAGTGGGGCTCCCGTTAACTAGAATGGAAACGGATGCTGATTTTAAACACCCTTCAATCCAGCAAATCCACTTATGACAGAAACCCAACCTCTTCATCATGTATGAAAGGAAATCCCAACTCACTGAATCATATGCTTTCTCATAATCAACCTTGAACACAAGACAGCTTTTATTACATCTCTTTGCTTCATCCACCACTTCGTTTGCCACAATCACACTCTGCAGCAAATGTCTCCCTTCAATGAAGGCCGATTGGCGACTATCTATGTCAGATGGCAGCACCTTCTTCAGCCTAGATGATAACACCTTAGCAACAATCTTATAAACACATCCAATAAGAGAGATAGGTCTATAGTCATTGAGGCCCTGAGGATCCTGTACTTTAGGGATCAATGCTAGGAAAGAAGCATTACCTCCCCTAGGGAAATTCCCATTAATATAAAACTCATCCAAGAAGCGTAGGAAATCAGGTTTAATAATATCCCAAACCCAAACAACATCTCTCACTTCCTTTGCCTCAAACTGTGCCATCAATAAATTATTTTGTTGCTGGTCTATAGTTCTGAATCTGACCCCATCTAAATTAGGCCTCTCCCGCACAGGTTCTTCAAATCTCTTTTTAAACGAAATTCTGATTGCCTCTTTAACTCTGCTAAGTTCATCCAGCCAGCATCCATCAGCCATGACACCTTTGATCATATTAATCCTCCGTTTCCAGTTGACAATCCTGTGAAAAAATTTGGAGTTACAATCTCCTTCCTTGATCCATCTCGTTCTAGCCTTTTGCCTAAGAATTGAGGCATAAGACTGTGAAGCAGCCCACAACTCCTCCTGTAATTGTTTCCTCCTTTTCAGCTCTTCCCCACTCAGCTGTTCATCTCACTCTCAATTCTTTTGATGTTTTGTTGGATGATACCAAAGTGCTGCTTATTCCAGACTTTGAGGTTCTGCTTCAAAATTTTAATTTTTTCTTTCAAAGCATATCCACCCCAGCCCAATACCATAGTTGAATTCCAGCTGTCTTGGACTAACTTCCTGAAACTTTTGTCACCAAACCAGCAATCCAAAACCCAAAACGGCTTCGGGCCCCAATCAACAGAGGTAGCTTTAAGCAATATGGGGCAATGATCGGAGAAATTGCGATCCAAAATCGTCTGAGAAGTACCTTGCCATTTATCAGTCCATTCTACAGAGACAAGAGCCCTGTCTAGCCAGCTTTTTGCAGATCCATTAGGTCTGAACCAAGTAAACTTACACCCAATACATGGCACGTCTTCAACCTCCAAATCTGCTATCCATTCATTGAACTCCTTGGTGATACCATCATCTTGACTTCGCTGGCAACAACCAACTCTTTCCGACTGCCTCCTCACTGTATTAAAGTCGCCTATAATACACCAAAGGCCCCTACTACCCGCAGATCTAAGTTGCTTAATCTCTTCCCACAGGCGTTTTTTCAGTGCTGTCTCACAAGGTGAGTACACATTTACAACAGTTATCTTTTCATTATCTTCAGCCCAGGTTCCTTCCAAGTAAATGAATCCATTTCCTACCACCTTCTCAATTGTAATTTTATCCTTATTCCAAATGCACAAGAGACCACCCGCTCAGTTACAAGCTGGCATGAATTCCCAACTAACGTCAGAGTCACTATTTGCTTGACACACTTTTTTATCAATAACTTCCTTTTTTGTTTCTTGAATACAGAGCATATCCACCCCTTCTTTAGTAATCAACTTTCTGATAGAAGCCCACTAAAATTCCCTCCCCAACCCCCTTATATTGTAAGAAAGAATCTTCATCAAGCGCCTTCACTATTACCCAACCTCAGGATCTCTGTTCCATCTCTCACCTCCATCTCCAACATATTCTCCATCATTTCCTCTTTATTACTACACCTTATACCCAACAGCTCAGCCAAGTCCCATTCGTTGGAAGGTTCACATACCAATCACCTTTTGTCTTACTTGATGAGGCTTCATCTCTTTGATGGTTGAACATAGGCCTTTCCTCCCATACAGCTACCTCCTTTAGCCCACTATCTCCACTCACTGGCGGTGACCCCCAATTAATAAAAGAAACCTCCTTTCCTTTAGAATTAGGCTGGTGTACACACAGCCCAGATTCCTGGCCCTGCACTTTATTAGGCTGAAACTGCTTTTTGCACCATCTATTTCTGGAATACACCTTCCAGTGTGTGTAAGGCCCATATTTATTGAGGCCCAATAAACTACCTTTATCAGCTGGAGTTTGAATAGTACAAGTATTTGGGGATCCCAAATTTACCTTGTCAACCTCTGTCCCCAACGTCTCAGCCCCTGTTTCCACTTCCATAAAATCATAAATATGTGGGTCCCCCCCGCTGCCATCCACCTTCATCATAAATGCTACCTACTAACCTCTTGCATGGGTCGCATTCCATGTCTGACCCAGCAGTCTCCCATTCCATGTCCCCTATTTCCGTGCAAGCCTCTCCATCTGCCAAGGTCTCAGAGGTTTTCCGTAAAGAAGTAGGTATGTGACAGTCATCTCCATCCCTCTTTGCAACAATTTCTTTAGGTGGGCTTGTGTCAGGTTGCTGGTTTATATCCAGCATGTCATCTTTCAGATACTGCCCAACGGTCAAAGACCCGTGCTCCCCACTTTGGCCACCTCGTGCCTGTCCCTGTCAGTCGCCGCCGCTGTCACCGGTGACTCCTCGAGAGCCAAGTCCTCCTCCTCGCTCAGCCCCATATAGCTACCATCGGAAGCTATCTCCTCGGAAGAGCCATCGGAACTCCTTCTGCACCCGTGGCCATTACAGGAATGCAAGCACGATTCCTCAACGATGTGGACAATGAACTCATCGCCATTAATGGAAAACATCACCTCGTGGTTGATCATGGGGTACCACGGGGTTTTGAGGAGGACTCTAGCCCTGTCTATACGTTGAGAATCAACCGCGGCGGCGTCCATGTCCACCACCTCACCTACCTTAGACACTATCTTGTTGATGTTCTCCTTATCCCAGGCATATAGAGGTACCCCCAGCACAACACCCATACTAGTCTACACCCAGGCCTCAACGATGGGGTCCACTTCTCCAGTGAATAAAACATAGATAAACCACTGTCCTCTGTGTTCCTACACAGTTCCTCCACTTTCGCGTTCTTAAGACCCAGGAGGAGTACCATGTCATCACCCAAGTACTTGGGTGTGACATCCTCACCTCCGTCCCACAGAAAATTGTCCTCCAGTCCATCAAGCTCCGCCAAACACCTCAATCTACCCACCCAGGCATCTCTACACCACAAATCCTCCGTCGGAATAGTTAACTGGACAGACGAAACAGAGGGCTTCGTCCTCGCCTTCAACTGCGTCAACAACCACCTCTTCGCTTGCCCATGGTTAGTCGCCCTTACCACTTGCGCATACGACTCTTTCTAGGTCTGATATTGGGCTGGATATCCACGATGTGGACCAGACTGAGAAGGTTCCTTATACACCCTGTTGTTCTATGCCTCCATTCTATGTCTGCCATGTTTGGGGAGGTTGACATGTAATTTGAGGCCTCTGATAACCAAGTTATCAAGCTTCCATTCTAGAAGACTAATGTCTGTAACTCCTTTAAACCTAACAAAACCATACGACCTTCCAATCCGATTTCTGTTTTTGGCGATGAAGACTTCCCTTACATCTCCCCATTTTTTGAATTCTAACCATAAGTCCTTTTCACCAAAATCTTTCGGAAATCGGGTGAAGTAGAAAGAGGATACGTCAGTAGCCTCCCTCCAGTTCTTCCTCCGTCCTGCTTCTAACCGTGACTCCTCTAGCCTCAAATCATGCTGATGATGCCCATTGTTACTGTAGCATTCCCGTCTGTTGTCTCTATTTCCCACTCTAACCCACCCACACTTTCTCTCATACTTTGCCGTGAGAGATGAAGACTACCAACATCAAAGATTGAAGTTGTAGCTACATGTTTCAGAAATGACTCAACCGATATCTTGATCTGCTTTGGAGAGAAAACGTGATGGAATAAGTTCTTCTCATCCAAGTGAACAGAAATCATGTGCAAGAAAGTATCAAAGGAGCAGATGCAAGGATCAAAGGAGTTTTTGGTGGAAGTGCTTTCAGATTTAGGATAATATCTTAGCTTTTAAATGAATTTGAAGGGGAAACCATTGATGTGCACCAAAATACAGCGTTTGATACCAAGTTAGATTTTAAGAACCAAAGAGAAAGTTGGCAAGAGAGATTTGAGAGAAAAAGATTGTTCTAGATCTGAAATCAAACTATATTCAAAAGTGTATCACCTCTGAATCTGTTACAATAGAGTGAACCCATAACTGTCTCTAACTAACAACTGGCAGCTTACTTCTGACTCAATACAAGTCAAACACGTAGGATACAGAAAGCCTAACACAAAACAGCCACTTTAACACCTAAACATGGATTGGCCAGGACGAAAATGCCCCCTAACAGGGGATGGAAGGATTTATCAGGGATATACAAAATAATTGAAAATGGAGTAAAAAGAATAGGAAAAGGAGAAAGAATGGAAAAAGAAAGAGAAGAACTACAAATATAAATTTTATACCTTCTAAACAGCAAATATGTGTGTCTGCATGTATTCATTATTATGCATGAGAGATCATGATAATTACAGAAAAAATAGTGCTATTCTCTCCCTTGGAAATAGGAACATTTAGGAGAATAGAGCTCCTTTAATGTTTATTTTTCCAAGTATCCTAGATACTTGGTATAGCCAGGATCAATGCATCTTAGGAAGTAGTGGTATGATATCTAAATTGTTCTCTTGTTAAATTGTTTCGGCATTGATTATCTTTGCAATATTGTTGAATATAAACAGTTCACTCTACTGGGTAGAAAATACAGTCAAGTACATTCAGAAAAATTTCTCTCATTTTCTATACCATAACACAGGCAGTAATTTCACAGTAGAAGGAACACAACATTGGCCAAGTAAAATATGAGAAAAATCAAACAAAAGGAATAAGTGTATAGCACCTTCCTCTGTGAAAAACTTAGATAAGAGGCAGGGAGGTGATATTCTGCACTGTGCTGCTAAGTAATGGAGGTGTTCATGGAATGCATGCTTCAATTTAGATGAAGCAAAAAATACAAACAGATCCCTTATCTTGCTGACCCACTTATCATCGTCATGCTGCATTTTGAAAAAGGTTAATATCCAACCAATGTTGAAGGTGAGAGTCTAACAACAACAAATTCCAAGAAGGAAAGCAAGTTCATAAGACAATTGATAACAGGATTACAAATAGTAAAGGAATTACTTACAAGCAGAATGTCAGAAGGTAGTACTGATATTAGTTGTGCTAGCCTCCAAAATATGCAAATCATAAGCTTCACATTAAGATGGCTCAGCTTGACATACAAAAGATCATTAAAGAATGCACTGCAATCCCAGTCTAACACTTCAGACTTGAACTGCAAAACAACCCGAATTCCCAACAATCAAAACAGAAGTAAAACATTAGCTTCTCATTACAAAAAAGTAAACAAATAATGAAATAAAAGCACAAATATGCTAGTAAATCCTTTGTACCTCATCCAATGAGACATCACCAGCTGTCACTGACATTTCCCACTCAGCCTTTAGAATAGGAAATACACATTCAAATAGTGCACAAATGTCTTCATCTTTGATCAAAAGGAAAAAGTCAATATTTATCATTCCTTAATCCCCTCTTGAAATTTTTTGGCTAAGAAATCTAATAGAGAAGACAAAAGTACAACTAGGGGACGTATAAGATATGCTTCAAACGTTTATTTCTAGCTTATTTGTTCAAACATTATTTGTTTTTAGTCATTATACGATATAAGATTATTAACTATTTCTGAAAAATATTAAAATGGAATTCAAAAAGAGAAGGGGAAAACAAACCTTTTGGTTTTATCAAAAGAGACTGCAAAAGAACAAAAAAGAAGAGTGTCTTTGACAACTCCAAATCACTGCAGCTTTCAACAAACCAAGCTATATGCTCTTTGGGATGGACCATGAAATTCTTAGCCATGTTATCAATAGTCTTCAAGTTAATTGAAGGTAAACTTCCAGGTATCAATGTCTGCGATTTACTTCAAGAGTCACTAAAGTAAAAGATGTGACATAAACATATTCATGAGTTGTTGTGATTACTGATTAACAACTAAGAAATATGATGAAACCAAAAATATCTTTTTAGAAAACCCACACTACAAGTACTACTAGTAAGTAGTAACAAATCATGTTCATGTACTAGACTAGTCATGGTGCAATTGGGTTATTCCCTACATAATATCTGTAAAAATTGTGCATTTCAAATTTCAAAGTTTTGGTTTTCCAAAGGAGACAGGACCTAATGCTTGATTCATATCTTCAGTTCACCTTGGAAAATTCTTTATAGGATCTTGAGTTTGACAAACTTGCCTTGTTGAGCAACAGAATTAAATTTCTTCATATTGTAAATGTACGTTAAAGTTATAGCAAACTAATTCCAAAGTAGATATTTACCCCTTCTCCAAAAGAAGACACGACAATATTCTGATAAAGTGGCCAGTTTATTTTGTTGGCAAGTCCCAGAGCCTTAAAATTCAAGCTCTGTGTCTGCGCATGGCAAAATAAGTGGTTATTTGATAATTACCCAGAGACGGGAAAATCTAAAAGCTATTAAATAAGTACAAGATCAAAATATATTAATTTTCTATCCGAAAAACAAATATTAAATATGACGTTAACCACTACCTGTGGTAGAACAAGGAGTAATGGAAAAATCATAGCAGCAACATTCTTCAAGTAATCAGCATGATCACTGAAGTAGGAGATGGCATTCTTTAGACAAGTGACAGCAACTTCAACATTTAGACTATAGTTATCAGCTGAACCTACAAGAAGAGAATGGGCGCATAATACATGCAGTGAACTAAGAGCATAATTTTTTTTATTCAGTTATGTAATCCTCCCACCCAATCTTGGGATAGATGCATCATCGTTGAAAGAATCATTAGTAAGGAACCAAGCAAAGACAATTTGTTTAAAGAATATCTAAATACAAACATCTCTAGGAAGCCAAATTCATCCTTATCCATGGTTACAACAGAACTGAAATAAGTTTACTTGTCAAAGACAGGAAACAACTAGCCATAACTTAATGAGGACAAATATACTCCAGTAACAGAAGCACAACTGGAATAAGTGTATGAACTGAAGGTTATATGCTTATATGTATCTAGTCAACATAAAGTAAAAGCATATTTTGATAAAATAAACATAAAAATGGACAACCAGACACCCTTCAAAAAGAAAAGGGAAATAATATAAGTTCAAGAGAGTAAATCAATCCCAAAATACACAGAAGAATAAGCATAAGCATATTTTGAACCATTGGAAAAACATTAAGGAAGCTTAGACATTTATGAGACCACGTCTGTATTCTGCACGTAACCCCACCATCCCCTAACAGTCATCAATCATCATCCATCAAGAATGCATTCAAAGAACAAATTCCTTGTCCCAGTTTATGGATAAATTGATGCATGGTATGTATTGCTTCAATACAACATGCAGAAACAATAAAGATGATATCTACCTAATTATTTTTAATATACCACAAATTACCTGACAGCAGTTTGCCAGTGCATCTTTTTAGCACATTCTGTAGTGCATCAAGAAGCTTAGAAGAATCTATTACATTTGGCAAGCCATCAACACGTAAAGCTGCTTGAACAACTGTTAGATCTTTATCATCAAGCTGT
This sequence comes from Glycine latifolia, assembly GCA_013407115.1. Classification (NCBI taxonomy): domain Eukaryota; kingdom Viridiplantae; phylum Streptophyta; class Magnoliopsida; order Fabales; family Fabaceae; genus Glycine; species Glycine latifolia. Next base: position 2,066,003 of record CM023954.1, read on the forward strand.
CTTAAGATGTCCTCTTGGATGTTTATAAGATTCTGATAAAAAAGATGACTTTTGGGGTTAGTTAAAGGTTGAAGACTTTGAATATGGCAAAACAGTATTAACACATCCTAGCAAGAACTTTGACCATATTATAAAGATTTCCCTAAGTCAACATGAAATCAACTCATAATTTCACATAAAAACAGCATAACCCAAGTGATAATCAATTAATTTATGGCTTATAAATATAATTAATTATAGCATACCAAGTACTAAATAATGGTACCATTGGTACTGAGTACTTCTTACTAGCAATTGGTGTTTGTGTTTGACAATGAAGCATGATGCAATAAATTTTTATAGCATTTTCCACCACCACACTTTCTTTTGGACAGATTTGTGCCCTTGAGTTCATCGTGGTTCAAGGCTCAGTTTACAGAGGGGTTTCACTTTTGCATTTTGACAGTGTTGTAAAGATATCAGGTTTAATATTGAGTTCTGTGGTCTTCACTTTTTGCTAAGCCTTTATTACCTGGCTCGGTTCAAATGAAGTTGAGGTGGCTTTTGAGGGATATATATTGTACACCTACTCTTTCAAATGAAGTTTTCTAACAAAAATCAATTATACCCTCCCTCACCAACAATGTGTAAAATCAGTGGCCTTGACAAATTAGATCACAAATGCACCTCAGTTCAAATCATTCAAAATGGAACTTAAATGTATCAAAAAATATTTCCAAATAAAACTAGTTTGACAGCAAAATTTTGTAATGCAACCATTTCCTAAAAATAAAATAAAAAAATCAAAGAGAAGTAATATTCCACCACCATCAGAAATTACACACACTTAAAGAGGAATTAATTTACACCGTTGTAAATCACACTTACTCTTACATCATTATGAAATGTAATTTTTGCCAACAATTGAATTATAACTATATATTACCAAAATTATTTATGTCAAATCTTCTAAAATATGAACAACAATAAGAAGAAAATCGAATGGGTTTGATTTTATATATGTCAGAAGTATATATAACATTAATTTTGAAGAACTGAATGATGTATAAAAAAAATTGAATTAATCTAAAATTTTGTAGATATGATAGGAACTTTTAATCCAACAATGGGTAACGAGATAAATTTATCCAGTAAAAAGTTACTGAATGATGTAAGTGTTGGTACCGAACAATCACACAACAATCAAGAGAGCGGAAAGAGAAGAAAAGGAAGAAGAAAATAACACATAGTGTTTACCCTGGTTCACCCAATGTGGGCCACGTCCAGCTATTCTCTATATTTTTCTCACACACTCGTTACAATGTACTCAGATTACAAGGAAATATATAGGCTTAGGGTCCCTAAATACCGTAGCTATTCATGGTTACAAGCCCAAACTACAAATAATAAAACTCAAGGCCAACATTAGTACTAGGCCTCGAAAAAAAACAGTAAGAGTGGGTGTAACTTATATCGAACAATCCCTCATTGTGTGTGTGTGTGTGTGCCAAACAGAAAACACATCAAGCAAAAATTTAATAGTTCTGCCACCCAAAAAGAGAAACATCAAGGCTGTTCTTCAACCAGTGTCATAAATGAAAAATACAAATTTCAAACATGCAGTTTAGGGAGGACAGGTATATAAAGGAAATAAACCACATCAAGCAAGAAGTTTCAACTTTTTTCCAACCAAAAGGAGCACATCAAAGATGTTCTTCAAACACTGTCATAAACAAAAAATACAAATTAATGGAAACATGAGGTTTTGGGAGGACGAGAAGATTAACAGAGCATATATACCTCTGAACCAACTGCCTTGGTTTTCATGATAACGGAATTATTTAAATCAAGCAGCGTAGCACGTCGAACATCAGCCTAGACAACCATATCAAATATAAATCATGAAGCTCTTACAATTATAAAAAAATGATCACTGTTGAACAGGAGAATACACACTTTTATATTTACATACACCTAATAATCAAGAATAGGTCAATGATTGATACCTTTGGATGATACAGGCCCAACCAAATATTTGAGTCTAAAATATCAAGTGACGAATCCATATTCCCATCCAACATCTTACATAAAACCTTATACAATGAATCATCTTTCTTAGAATGTGCTTTATTATCCTGTTGAACATGTTCAAAGTTCAAGCCATTATATACTATCTGACAATGCATGACAACAACAAAAAAGCAGACAACTCATCAGCATACCTGAAGGAAATGATGAGCGGCACCTCGTAATTCAGAAGGGTATTTTGTATTGACAACAAACAGAATCTTTTTTGCCCACCCAGCTAATCAACATTTGGCAAACCAACATTATGAGAATAATAAGCTAGGCAACAAATGATAACTGACTAGTTGTAGATTTCTAGTAAAAAAGATAAAGGCAAACCATATGGAGCTAAATGATTAAAAAAAAAAACACCATAAGAAAAGAAAAGAAAATTATTCAGGAGCAAAACCTGACAATAATAATTTAAACAGAAATCAACGAAACTTCTTCAAAAGAAATTTGAATTTCCAAGCTGAAGCAAGTAAAACAAAGTACACTGACTAATGAAGACATAACATGCATGCATGATACACATAGATAAATCATAAGCCATATAGTGAGATACACAATTTGAAGATATCTAGTTCATTAGAGGGTTTGTTTACAACACTCCAAATTTGCTTTAAATCACATATTCAACTGCTTTAAAGCTGTTTCACACTCAAACTTGGCCAAAACAGAGTTGGTATCAACAAGGATTGTTAGCAGCATTAATGTATAGGACAGTAGTATGTGCAATTTCCTGTCTTCATAAGTATCTTTCATGGTCTCTGGGTTTCTTTATAAATCTATTTATTTACAGTTGAAAAAAAAAGAGTATGTAGTTTCTTAACAAATAAAACTTCCCTTCCTGAAGGCACACTTTAGACTTCAACATCAAATTCCAATTTTCTTTTACCAGTTTCAACACAGGGTTAAACTGTTAAAGAATGGAGTAAGATTCTTTGAAAACAAGGCATTGTAACCGGCGTAATCCAAGAGTTTGCCTCCTAATTGAGAAATGCTTTTCATATTGTAGAAATGGAGTGATGACAGCATTCGGTATAATGCAATGCTTTTGTTCTGGTGTTTCAAACTCCAGTTCTTACATTTTATACAGGCTGGACAAACATTTTATTACTTATGTAATATTGATACAGAAAACAAATTAACTGCTAAGTAGACCACTTTTAATAACATGTATCTATTGCATGTTTGAAAAGTTCTGTGTCGGGGGAAATAATTTCCAGATAAGCGGCCAAAAAAATTTCTTCGCCTCCAAAATAAGCTTATACAAACACAAAGTAAGATCAAACTTCATGGTGAAAGAAATTTCCAAGTAACTTAAAATGCATCCATGGTCATTGCTTTCAGAATTCAGAAGAACATTTTCACACAGGTATTCAAACAATTTTTTTACAGAAGTTTAGATGAGATATCTCAATCACCAAATGAGATTTTCATTAAATATTATTTTCTTTAGAAATTTATTGATTCACTCTTGGTATGAATTATTAGATCAACCTTATGAAGCACACCAGGATATATAATTTGGGGTACAGGATAGTGATCAGCTTTCTAAAATTCAAAATCAGAATACACACCTGACATGGAAGAAGTTGAGTCGCTAACTTTTTGTGATAATTTCACACAAGTTGAAAGGATCTTGGTGACCACATGATAAACAAGACCATGTATGGGGACTTTTTCTATTAAGGATAGCAAAGTCTGCTGACAGTATTCATCAGAAGAACTGCAAATGTGTTATTGTTATAATCAGCATAAAACACAAGCTTCTATAAGATATGACTTAAAGCATATATCTCCTAAAAGACAATCATAGGAAACACACCTGCAGTCAATCAGGGAGTCCAAAAGCACAAGGAGAAACTTTTCGATATTGAACTCCTTAGATAATTCTAATAAAACCCCTGCCAGGTCCCTATATGAAAAGGGATTTAATAAATCATAAATATAAATAAAGAAAAGACAACAGTCAAAGCACAGTGATTATGCATATGTTGAGCAGTTCGAGGAAGACTACCTTATTTCCTTTAATATCTCCAAGGCCTTCAATGGGAGTATTTCAACATTTTGAGACTAAGAAAATTCCAACAGAACAAATTAAAATAAAAATATAGCCATTCAGAAATAGATATTGTACAATGAAAGGAAATTGGATGAAATACCATTTACACCACCCTCCCAAAAAAAAGGATTAATGCCTCCGTTTAAACCATACACAAGCACACAGGATTACACTAGTACCTGAACAAGACTAATTAAGGTAATAAGGGACAATCGAAACCAATGGAGATCTGTCAACTCTGTAGCCTCCTGACGAGCAACCTCGGCAACCAAACGTATCAAACTATTCAAAAGTTTAGGAGCTAATGCAGTTTTGTTTCCAAGCAAACCAATGATCATCAGAGAACCAGCCTGCAAATAGAAAACCAAAAAAGAAAGCATAAGAAAGTGAGCTTCCAGCTGCTAATTGTAAATAAGGACAATTTGACAACAAAAAAATGCAGGAGAGGGAGCCAAGAAACATAGCTCAAATACACAAGTATACATATATTGTTGGAATATGTGAAAATATTTTATCATATGTTAGAGTATCTTAGATTATGTTTTAGGATTAGTCTTCCTTTACTTTCATTATCTCTCAGGATTGCTCTATGATTAATATAAATAAGGGTTAGTACTTCGGATTTCATGAATATACCATCCAAGACATGGCAATTCATCGTAATAATCAGTAGAATATCATTCAAAGCTTCTATTCTCTTCTTTAACTCCCTCTATACCTAAAACCCCATATTTTCAACAGAACAAATAAGCACTAAAAGTAAGGTCACCCAGACATATAATCATATTTTATGATTATACTAACATAAAAAATTATGCACTACTATTCCTATCTGTGATGAATAATATTACACTGGTGGATATTGTAGAGCAAAAGAGCAAATTTATTTCACAGTCTACCATTTGATAGCAATTACATTGCCTACTAATGAGAAGGTAATCACAAAAATATTACAGTATGATACCCAACTATAATCAGTTTTAAAATTTAATACATGGCAAATAATTTCCTAGGAAGCTAACCTTGTGATCTGAAACCCCCTTAATGCCAGGCTGAAGACTCACAAAGGGAAGTATCCTCTTTACAAGATCATCATCAACAGCCACAACAGTACCCAAAACTTCAACGAAAACAGCAGTACAAAAGCGAATTGCAGGCATTGAAGGTCGAGACTTTTTTGACGGAGATGCCTGTAACCAAATCCTTAGCCATCTAATTATTTGATTCCACTAGAGAACTTCCAAGTTCACAACTAAACACAAAACAATTACTCACATAGTTGCATAGAGCGTCTAATATGCCCTTATCACGGATGCACTGCTGCACTATGACCATTCTAGGTAGCCGTGCACCAGTGGCTTTCACACCATCAAGAAACCCCCATTTAGTATTCCTTCACATAAATTAACAGAAACATCAGAAGCCTCTCCAACCAGTAGTAGTCTACATCACAACCAAACCAAAAACACATAATAATATCTTCCTAACCTTGTATCAAGTATCTGTACTATTCGAACAAATTCAGGCTCGTCGTGGTACGGCAAAGCACACAAAATCAAATCCTCGTTGTTGTATACATGAATCCTGAAACTCAAAACAACCACATCAAAAATCACAAAAAAGGTAAACTAGGCAGAGGCGAAATGTGATTATCAACACAACACCCCTAGGAAGAAAACAATTCATAACACATTGTTGAAAGCTCACTTGTGTCTACGTATCAAGTACTCAAGCGTTTGAAGGGCGGCCGTATGAAGAAAATATCCAGAAAGTAGTTTCAAGTATGAAGCAATGGAGACATTAAGTTGATTGTTCTGTTCTATTCCCATCAACTCTCTATCCAACTCTATATGCCTGTGGTTAAACAAATCGTTCTTATAGTTCCTGAACCGCTCATCCATGCCAATAAGAATCTCTAAGCCTGAAATATTGCATCACATTAGAAAACAGAACAAAATCAAAACGAAAATAGAATATAAAGTAGCACCGTAATTCATATGTATTAGTAAAAACCCAAGTCCCACATTGGCTAGAGAGAGTGGCAAGATAGAGTATATAAGTGGGGGATAACCCTCTTTTCAACAAAGCTAGCTTTTGGGGTAGAGTTGAGTTAGGTCCAAAACCACATTCTAAGAATATGCTCCATGTTAATCACTGAGAAATTAATTCGGTTTACTGGATTGCTTTAGTTGCACTAGCTATGTTGAAAAGAGCGAAATTAAAAATGAGAAGATTGACCTCGAAGAGCTTCGGTGAAAATAGCCTCGGTGGAGATGTCAGCCGCTTTTTTGGGATCATACAAGATGGAAGGGCGAGTGAGTGGCCTCTTGAGAGGGTCAGAGTCAGTTTTGGCGAAGGATCTGATAGCTTCTAATTGCGACGCTATAGAGGACGCCATTGCTAGGGTTTCGTACCAAAACGAAGCTTAAACGATTTTGGTTTCAGTTTTGGTTCTTCTGCTTATGCTTCTTCTTGTTCTCTGCAGAAGAACCTAAAAGTTAAGTGTGTGAGAGAACCAACTGTTATATTGATTTACGACTTTCGCGCTGAGCTGCTGGTAGGGTTTAGGGTTTTTGTGTTTACCAACCACTAATGTCCCTTCCTAAACGACGTCGTTCCTCTCTCTAATAAATAATACGCTGCATAATTGTCCACTTTAATCAATATTTTTATTTAAATATAAATAAATAGTTAACTTTTTATTTGTTCTTCTATTTATTTATTTATTATGTTATTTAATTTAATTATAAAATTTCTACTAAAGTATAAGTATGAGTTGAAATTTCACATCAAATAAACATAAAAAAGTTGAATACCATGTAAATGAAAAAATAATTTTAAATATGAGTCTTAAAGTTTTAAATAACTTGTATAATTATTCATAATTTATTAATATAAATTTTTCTGATGTTTATCAAATGCACAATAATTAAAATTATATCTCATATTTACACTTCAACAATTTTATTTTTAAATATAATTACAATCTATTATTATTATGTAAACTCTATGCTATGATTTGAACAATATATTAGAGAGATATAACATTTATGATAATTTATCTTTAAAATATATAATTAATTGGTTGTGCAACAAACTCGTAAAATAAAGGGGAAAAAATAAATTTGGAATTTAAGAATAAGAAAAATGAAAGACGTGGAATTTTGGAAGAAAAAAAATCTTAAAATCATTTTTTCTTATGCTTTTCCTCATTTTTTTTTAAATATTGTTTATATTTTTTCTTTTTATTTTTTCTTTCTTCCTCTTTAAACAAGCATACAATTTGAGTAAATAATTAGCAAATAACTAAATTAATATTTTTCTAAAATGTAAGTTCATATCTTTAACCAAATATACAGTTAGACAGACTTCACCAAAATATATTAAACATACAAAGCAATATTGTTTAATTCATCAAAGAATTGTGTATATTAGAAAATTGTGTTTTCTAATGTTGAGTTAAATATAATGGAAATAGGAATATATGAATAAAATTTGAGTCAATGGACCCAATACTATATATTAAAAGGACAAGACTCTACCTTTGTCCAGCATAGTTGCACATGAATAATTTATGCGCACACCCACATGATTAAGTTTGAAACTCTCAACAGTGAGGAGATTGTTCGTAATGTTATTGATAGTGATTTATTGGGATGGATTTGGACATTTTTATGCTTGTAATCTTCATTAATAATTTTTATAACTTATAAAAAAAAGTCTTATATAGTATTAAAAAAATATACAGTTTTTTTATGAATTTTTTAGCATAAATTTGGATAATTTTATAGGTTTTTTTTAGTATAACACTCAACAAATTATTACAGTAAACTCTTGAGATTTTCTACTGTTTTTTTCTTTTTTTATTGTTGATCAGGCTTTTCTTTTTTTATCACACATAATATACTTTTCTTTTCATTAAAAATGATATACACATTCATAAATTTCTTCATAAAAAACGTTATGATGATGAATTTTCAATTGAATTAACATATGATTCTTTATTTTCAGTATTATCACTTAACAAATATCATAAATTTAAATTTTTTGTTCAAATCCAATTGCATAAACAAGAAAATTTAAGACAGATAGGCTTAATAAATTATGTGAAGAAACATGAAATGGGAAGACAGAATAAATTAACTATTAAAATAATGGGAAATTTTATATTGGTTACACTCTTTTTTATCTAAACTTGTAACATTTTTTTTATTGACTCTAATAATCTAGAATGTTTTCTAAAAATTCAGTGAAGTTATTAAAAATTTGTAAATCTATAAAATCTTCTGAAATTTTATAAATTAATATGTTATAAATCTATTAAAATTCAAACTACAAAATTTTAATCATAGAAATATTTTTTTAAAATCTCAAAATTCATTACATTCATCCAAATTCTTGTAAAATCCAAAAGATTTATTATACCAAGCTAATATTCTAAAATCCTAATTTAATACATCTGCATATTTAATGTTGTATTTCCTCATTTTATTTGTGTTATTCAGTGATTTTGTTTAAATTAAACTGAAATAAATATATTTGTATGGTATAGTATCATGTGTTTTTAACATTTTTTTCTTTTGGTATTCAGCAAATTAATAAACTTAAAAAATATTATTTATTTATATTTAAATGAACAATGAAAACAAAAAAAAAATATTGATTTCAGATTTTAAAGGAATAAAACTCATAGAAAACTAAAAATATATTTTAATTGTTAAGAAAATTATGAAAGCGTGGTTTCGTTTTATCTACGAAACAAAGCGGAAAAAGTGAGGCAACGACATATTTGGTGATGTCATGAGGATGGGTGATGATAGAAAGAAAGATTGAAGCGGAAGTACATTGTTGTCTCAGCCAGGTAGTTACTGTTACTGTTATTATGGAACTCAAACCACAACTGCTGCTTCTGATTCTAACGCTTCTTTTTGCTATTGCCACGCCTGAATACGTTCGACCTCTTCCTCGTAAAACCTTAACCATCCCATGGGATTCAATTTCCAAGGCCCACTCCTCTTACCCTCAACAGGTCAACCAACCTCTTTTTCATTCTTCATGTTCATATTCATAATTAAATAGTACTATATCATCACCCACTTTGTGTTATTTATTTCCCACTTTATCAACTCACAGTACCTGATTTCTTTCGTATTTTGATTGGATTATGTTGTTCAGTTGGGAGGGTTCGTTTTTTTTTATAGGGTTATATTTTCAAAATTATTCTCTATTTCAAGTTATTGAGTTAAATTTCTATGTAGAATAAAAAAAAATCATATTGTTAATCATTCAGAAATCGTCTTTGATATGATTTTAAGACAGTGACTATGGTAGCATGTCTCCGGGGTTCAAGATATAGCCCTGCAAGGTTTCTTTGGTTATGAAATTCAAAGTTGATCCAATAATTTTCTGTCACTCTTGTATTGGGTTTATAGTTCATGAACTGGGTTCTAGTCACAAATCTTCAAAAGACATTTTTTATTCGCTATGGTCGGTGATTTCTTTTAGTATATATCTGTACACAGACAATGATTATTATTTATCAGCTTATATTATGTAACTTGGAACAGTTTGTTTCGCTTTCTATGGATTATTTGCCAATTCTAGGACAAATATTCTGTGAACTGTCAACCGTGCTTCCTCTATTAAGCAATCATATCAGCCTCTTTAGTCTTTATGCATGTTCTTTTATGGTGACTATTAAATTTCTGTTTCTTTGATGCCAAATGTTTGTTCCAGGTACACATTTCTTTGGCAGGAGACAAGCACATGAGAGTTACATGGATAACCGATGATAAACATTCACCTTCATATGTAGAATACGGAACATTGCCTGGGAGATATGACTCAATAGCTGAAGGAGAGTGCACCTCTTATAACTATCTGTTATACAGCTCAGGAAAGATACACCATGCCGTAATTGGCCCTTTGGAAGACAATACTGTGTACTTCTACCGATGTGGTGGAAAAGGTCCCGAGTTCGAGCTCAAAACTCCTCCAGCTCAATTTCCAATTACTTTTGCTGTGGCTGGGGATCTGGGTCAAACTGGTTGGACTAAATCAACACTGGCACACATAGACCAATGTAAATATGATGTCTACCTGCTACCAGGAGACCTTTCATATGCTGATTGTATGCAGCATCTGTGGGACGATTTTGGGAAACTTGTGGAGCCGCTTGCAAGTACAAGGCCGTGGATGGTGACAGAGGGAAACCATGAAGAGGAGAACATACTATTGTTAACGGATGAGTTTGTGTCCTATAATTCCAGATGGAAAATGCCATCTGAGGAAAGTGGATCAACTTCAAATCTCTATTATTCATTTGAAGTTGCAGGTGTTCACGTTATCATGCTTGGCTCCTATGCAGATTATGATGTGTACTCTGAACAATACAGATGGCTAAAGGTTAGTTGATTTCACCTATTGATCAAGAGTTACTATAAATTGGATAAGTATAATGCAATCCATGACCATGGAAAACTACACAATCATGCTTGTTATTATTATTTTTATTTGTCTTTTTTACACCACTCTATCATTTTTTTTTTAAAAAGTACTTTGGAGTTTGAACCACTTTTGTTTCACTTTAATTTTTACTCATCCCTCATCTACAGGCAGATCTGTCAAAGGTGGATAGGAAAAGGACACCTTGGCTGCTTGTTTTATTTCATGTGCCATGGTATAATAGTAACAAGGCTCATCAAGGTGCAGGGGATGATATGATGGCAGCTATGGAACCATTGCTTTATGCTGCTAGTGTTGATTTAGTTATCGCTGGTCATGTTCACGCTTATGAACGTTCAGTATGTCTTTATGGTTTAGCATTTTATTTTCTCTGTAAGCGCCATTTAGTGGAAACTGGGTTTTAATACTCTATCTCATTGTCAGAAACGTGTGTATAATGGAAGATTGGATCCCTGTGGTGCTGTCCATATAACTATTGGTGATGGAGGAAACAGAGAAGGCTTAGCTCACAAGTAAGTTTCACAGCCAGAAACATCCCACAGAAATCTGTTTTCTGAATCCTTTGTATGTGAAAAAAAAAGCTATATTGAGGTTTATCATCATGTATGCAGCCTGAAATTTGTTTTTCGGTCATTGTTGCTGCATGTATCCTTACATAATTGTTTGTTAACAGGTATATAAACCCACAGCCAAAGTGGTCAGAATTCCGTGAAGCCAGTTTTGGCCATGGTGAGCTGAAGGTTGTAAACTCCACTCATGCCTTCTGGAGTTGGCATAGGAATGATGATGACGAACCAGTAAAAGCTGATGATATCTGGATAACCTCTTTGGTCAGCTCAGGATGCATTGATCAGAAGACACATGAACTCAAAAGTATACTTTTGATGCCCTAAAACTCAGAACTACGTGGATTAGCAAAAGTTATGTAAATATTGATGATTAGACAAGTCCTTATTTTAGTTTGTATCATTACTAGCAGCAGAGTGAGTAAACTGAAGTATTTAAGTACATAGCTGCTGGTTGTGCTGGTGCATGTATTTAAATATTCCAAGGACATGGACTAGTCAGTAAATTGAGTATAAGGCTAGTTGTCACTTTGCAAATGATGGTGTTGCTTGTTTTGTCTGAACTTATAAGATTGGTTTCTGATTTCTATATAGGAAAACTAAAACTTAGCGTACTTAATAACCAGCAATAAACATGTTTGTTTTATATTCTTGACTGACACTGAGATTTTAGATTATGATTCTAGAGCCATGCAACGAGTAAAGCCATGAAGATTACTGGGATGCGCGAAGGTCTAATAAACAAAAATGCCTTGAATCTGAAATCATTGTTCGCTGATACCAGGGAAATGGGATATGATAGAATGTAAATCAGCAATCTAAGAATAGAACGGTAAAAACAGCAGAGTGGATAATTAAGCATTAAGTGGAAACTACTGGGTTGGTCTATTCTGGCTTGAAGTACTGAAACGGATTTATCCAATATACATCAACACATAAATCTGCTAAATAGAATCTAATTACATTTATGCCATCACAGTGATTTTATAAAATGTGAATACAAACTGAGTTCTAAACAAATATCTGTATCTGGTGAATTTAGGCAGGTAACATCTTTCCCCTTCCTCCTCTCTTTTAGGTTTTGTTTCTCCATGTTGTTTTGTTAACAATTAACTATTTCACATCATCATCATCATCAAGTGGTTGGAAATGGGTAACTTTGGCACTGTCAGTTTCTGCTGAGGTTTCTGTAATCATTAATGGTCCAGCTTGATGCTTGCAACGTGTCTTGGCTTGAAGTTGAAACCAGCAAGCATTAGCAGCCATGACTCTTTCCAAAAGTTCTCGGGGAACATGCTCTCTCCTACTTTCTTGAGGAGAGACTCTAGCAATATGCAATGTGCATAATGTCTTCCATTCAGTGTAAACATGTAGGTCAGGTCATGTAGCAGTAGTAACGCTACAAACTGCAAAATTGTCTTGATTCTAAAGACATCATTCAGTGCATTGTCCAATCTTAAAAATAGAATTGTGCTAAAACATCGATACAAATTCCCACCCTCTTAGCATAGTTCAATTTCAATCAGTAACTGATTGCTTTATCTCAGACTGCTCCTGTCCTTGTTCAGCAGATGTGGCACAGCAATCATCTGTGAAGTTTCAATAAACTCATTGGAGTGGAGTTCTCCATGCATATCATTATACAGATAATCCACTGGGATTCCCATATTGTGTTTTGCATGCAGGGAAAGGATATGGAGGCAAAAAAAACTCTTACAAGTTTCATGGTTCATAATTTATTGCAAATAGATTCTATTTAGGGTTGAAGCAACTTCTTTGAGTTGTTCAATCAGAAGAAGAAAGGACCTCAACAGGAAAAGTGTTTGCTCAGTCTGTCCTCTTTACAGCGTCTCTGATCTCCAACCATAGACTCAAAAGTATCCAAGAGACCATCCAAAACCTCATGATTCAACTCCCCAACTGCCTTCAAGGCATATACAATGCTCTCAATGGTGGACAAATAACCAGCTTTAGGCTGATGTCTCACATCACTATATAAGCTTGTCTCGTTCACTTCCAACTTCACGTGTGGCAAAATGTTCAACCAAGGATTTTCACTATAAATTCTTTTTGCCTTAGCCCATGTTCCATCCAGAACAATCAAGTTCTTCACCTCAAAACCTATAGCATCCAGGTCACTAACATCAACAGCCTTATCAGAGGGAAATAGTAGTACCGATCCAGGACGAACCTCAAGCTCAAATTCTTCACATTCTTCCAATTCTTCATCCCTATTCAGTTGCTTCCTTTGAAACTTCTTCACCAAAAACCCTTTTGAGAGTGCTTCACAAGCTTCAGGGTACGCCAAAATATTGTCAAAGCTTAACTTGGGGGATTGACATTGTGCTTGAGTCATCCAAATATGAGACAAAGAGCTAATGGCACCATATTTGCCAATGGTAACAGTAGCAGCTAGCTCTCCATTCTCTTCATGTACACCTCTAGCTAAATCACACTTTGGACTAATTGCATTTTTCTCAACTTCATCGTTCACCACTGCACCATCACTGATACTCACTTGTATCACAACTTCTGCATTAGAAGCAGAATCCAGAACATCTCCAACATCATTTCTCAAACCACATTTTCCAGCACTATCAGTATCAATCAAGTTAGAATCTTTCTCAGAAAGCAATTTCTCGGTGTCTCCAATTTCCCAACATTGAGGAGAAAACAATGCAGTTGGCTCGTTTCCATCATGACCCGAATGGGAATTCGGATCCAACAACCGAATCAGGAACCGGGCTTCGAAATTAACATCAGAAACAGTTGCAACGGTGAGATTCTTGAGGCCCAATATAGCGATTCTGGTAGAATTGAGGGGATGCTTACGCTCTAGCGCGTGCTGTAGAATGGTTACATGCACAGAATTTTGGAGACCCGGTGTGAGGATTCGAGAGCAGAGACACGTTAGGCTGGGTTTGGAACAAGAAGGGCAAATGGGCCTTTTAGATTGGCCCTGTTGCATTGTCGACATCGAAATCTCCAGGGCTCTCCGCTGAAGGAGCTTGTGGCTGTGTGAAGGGTTGAACCTGAACCAGGTGATGCTCTGGATTCGGGTACCAAGAAAAGCCACCATTATTAGCTTGGGCTGTTACACAAAACCCTAAAACGGTCTGAATAAGGATTTTTTTTATGAATTTTAAAGGATAAACAATATTTTTAATTCCTAAACTTTTTTCAACTCTTATAGTTTTGATCTTTTAATATTTTGGAAACGGGTCTTGGATCTTGGTTCCCAAACTTGTTTTAGTCTGATATTTTGGTCCTTTGTTTTGTTTCCAAAGGGATCTAATATTTTAAAGGGATCTAATATTTTAAAGGATGATTTTTTTTATTATTATTTTAAAAAAAAATTGTAAAATATTATTTGGATAATTTTTTTTATCTTGATATTGATACATCGTATCTATCAACTTTATAGATCATGATTAATTTTTATCAAGAAATTTAATTAATTATTTTTAGTGAGTTCTTTTCTCCTAATCATATATTCATCGAAAAGACTTAAATTGAATATCTTATTTAAAGGAATAAAGTTTGATACCACTTAGATCAATGACTTGATAGTTTGTTTAAAAGGTTCTAAACATATTCTAGCCACTTTTAACTACCATAAATTGTTATAACTTGTTTGAAACATAAATAAATAAAAATATAAAAATGTGACTTTGTTTAGCTAACTTTTTTTGCTAAAGTAAGTTTTAAAAAAGATTTATGTTGTGTTTAAAACTATTTATATAACACGAGTTGTTTTTGGCGGAATGCAAGATATGTTAGAATGCAAGATATGCATATGAAGGTAAACTCTAATACAACAATAAAGTTATATCTTGATGACTTGTTAGTTATGAATTTGAATCGGGACAGTTTTAGTCTTTTTACATATACAAGGATAATGTTATGTATAATATATCTCCCACTTACCTATGTATATCGTGGAGCCTCAAGACAATGAGGTACATAATTTTTTTTTATATTTATAATAAATAAAAATACATTTTTATAATGTTGTAAATATAAAAA
Organism: Glycine latifolia; assembly: GCA_013407115.1. NCBI lineage: Eukaryota > Viridiplantae > Streptophyta > Magnoliopsida > Fabales > Fabaceae > Glycine > Glycine latifolia. Next base: position 2,081,174 of record CM023954.1, read on the forward strand.
AAGTGTGACAACCAAGAGAAAAATGTATCTTACCTATTACAAAAAAATAAAAAATTATCACAAAGTATCACCTAGGATAACACCTTATCGTGAAAACCCATAACATACAAATAATTTTAAAACTACTCTATTTTGTTTGTTTATTTTAAAACCTATTTTCAAACTACTCTATTTAGTTTGTTTGTTTTAAAACCTATTTTCTAAAAAAGTTTTCTTGAGTAAATTTACATGTGAGTATCTTGAAAATGATATGACATTTTGGGATCACTATAAATGATTTTATATATTTCATAATATTTAAATTGAGTTTGTACCTTGGATTGAGATGCCCTTAGACCAAATAAGTGTCATTGTAATTTATTTGAATTTTCTTAAAAAAATCTAACGTAAAAGTCATAAAAAATGAGACTGTACATTGTGGGAATGTTTCTTAAGGAGCAGGTGGAGGGTTTCGTCGGGTGTTAATATTTGACTTGTGCATTCCACACGCTCCCATTGCTGCTTCCCAGTTCCAATCTTTCTTCCGATTGAAGGCATCTAAGGAGAGAAAAATGCACGATTTTTGCTTCACGATCCCCTACGGATTGATGTTAGTGGGTGGTGGACTGTTCGCCTACATAAGCAAAGGGAGCATAGCTTCTCTCGCCGGAGGCGCCGGCTTCGGTTTGCTTCTCATCATCGCCGGCTATCTCAGTCTCAATGCCTTCGGCAAACGAAAAAACTCTTACCTCGCTCTCTTTCTCGAGACCGGTATCCTATAATTTCTTTCCTTTCCTTTCATTATTATTATTATTATTATTTCGCGTGTGATTGTTGACCTGGCTCTCGATGATTCTGGATCTGAAACGTGTTCTATGCTAGAATTCGTTATTTGATGGAAAGATCTGGATATTTATTTGATTCATTTCGGATTGTATGAAATTATGGATTTGGATTCTCTCTCTTAGGATGTCATGGTGATATTTGGATTAGTAATTCCATGTTCTCCTAAAGTAATGCAACTCAAGTATCGACTTATGAAAACGTTAAGATGCATATGTTGTTTTAACTTGTCGGAGAAGTCTGATCTATTTTATTTTTACCCTCTGGATTTGTGTTAGGTGTTTGTTGAAATGTTTATCTAAACTCTGCCTAAATGCTCTTTGGGTTTCAAAGATATTGAATGATGGTACTTTTTCATTTACTAATTTCTATTAAAAGGAAGGGGATTTGTTAGGTTAGGTTAGGTTAGGTTAGGTTAATAGGGTGTCTACCTGATGGAGGGAAAGTGATACATAAATCTGAAAGAGGGTGTCTGTGCACAATATTGAATGCCAAGGAAGCATCAATGAATGTATGTAACCTGATCAAGATATATTGGGTGCATGGTTTTCAAACTTCCATTGCTTATTTATCAGACTTGGATCTTGCTCCATACACTTTTGTCATTAGTATAGTTGATGCAGTGGAACATGGTTTGTCCTATAAGGCTATAACTAGAGCTTTTTGCTTTAGCTTCGAATATAAGCCCATGTTTTAGAATATAATGATAAATATAAAAGATCAAAGGAGGGGAATGTGTTTGTAACAAATATTATTCAATTGAAAGTAAAATTTTATGACAGAAATTTTTTGATTTAAAATGCTTATGAATATAACAAGTTTGTTACCATTAAGTTAATGACTTGCATTGCTCCTACTTAGTAATAAAAAGTATGCACAGAAACTCTAGCAGGGGTAGAGATGTATCACATTGCATTATCATATGTCAAAACTCAAAATTAAGCAAGAATATTTTAGGAAGTCATAAGTTATACTAAATTACTACCAATATATGTAGGATCAATGAGTATCTCTGTGTTTATACTGGGAATGTATCTCTGTTACTCTGTATTCATCTGATAAGCTATGATATTAAGGGGGTCCAGCTCAGTTGGTTGAGCAAGGGTGCGTGAGTTGTTGTAAACCCCCTGACATTGTCTTCGATTTCTACGGATAAAAAAAAAAAAATCTGATAAGCTATGATCACTGAGTTAATTATGGTACATGTTAGCCGGAATGATTTTCTATGCTTTTTTCTAATTTGTATACTGTGAAACAGTTTGTGCAGCCATACTAACTTGGGTCATGGGGCAGCGATATTTGGAAACATCCAAGATTATGCCTGCTGGTCTTGTTGCTGGAATCAGGTAATCAAAGGATTGATTAGAAATACCCAAACTCATTGTAAACATAGTTTTACTCTCAGAGTTGTAAGAACTAAATTTAAACTTTTAAGTTTTAATTGTTGGATAAGTTGTTAGTTTGTAGATTATAAATCCATGAACTTGTCTTTCTTAAAAGTAAATGCATCCATGAAAGTTCTTTAAACTCTTTTTAAATGATCAAGGCTTCACCATTCCCATTTATTTTGAGGATAAAAGAAATATTTTTATGTGCCATTATCCTGAACTTGTTTTCTGCTAGTTCTAAAATTTGTTTTTTACTTCCCATTGCTGATTTGAAGATCTATATATTATGTTCTGAATTTGAAGTCAGGAATCAAACACTGGCAGCCATTAGTCTATGTTTTGTGAGTTTGTCCAATTGCTCCACATCAGTCACCTGTAGTTTGTATATGGAGTTAAGATATTTGTCTGTCTTTTTCTTGCAGTGCTCTCATGACTCTGTTTTATCTCTACAAATTAGCAACTGGCGGCAACCATCTCCCCACCAAGGCTGAGTGATGATATAATGATATATCATATATTTGCTTACTATAATACAGATATGTTGGTTGATCTGCAGGCCTTAGATGGTTAAGATATATCATTGTACTTTAGTGATTTCAAAGTATGGAACAAAAGATAGTTGTTGTTGTTGTCGTTGTCTTTATACACGTAGGAGAATTGGGCCAGTCCTTCATCATTCTCTAAGCAGCTCTTTTTTATTTTCTACTTTCCATTTTCTCTTAGCTTAGCACACCTTATCACTGAGGTTGCTTAAATGCAAAACTGGCTCTTATTTGTTGCATACTTGACAAACTCGATGGAAATTCCAATTGAAATTATCAAACCTTGTGTTTTGACTGGTCAACAAATTTACGTTTCTTGGTGTGAGTCTACTTTAAATATGGAATAAATTACATTGTCAACAACTAGATTAGGTTCTAACGCGTGCCTCCCAGGAATTAAATTTTTACTTGACTTATTGCATTAGCTAATACTTGTTGTGCTTATCTAACCATGAAATTAAACTTGTGATAAAAAAATTCTTTAAAATATAATTTGTAAAATCATTTTTAAAAATTGTGTTTTGAAAAAAAGAAGGGAGATAAAGTTTATTTGGTGAGGCTGTTTTAAAACAGTTTAAAGTTAGAAAACAAAATAAGAATTAAATAAAAAAGTTGTTAAGTTTTATTGATAAAAAATACATAGTCAAACATTTATTTATTTCAAAATTAGAAACTGTTTTAAAAGGAGTACCAAATAAATCCTTTTAAGTTTAAAAGATAAAAAGAAAATAGTGTTTCTTTCTTCCGAATTAGCCAATTTCCTCTCATTGTCTTCATCTTTCCATGTTTTTCATTGTTGCTTTGATTTTGATTCTTTCTAAGCTTCCCTTTTAAAATTCTAGAAAATCTTTTGAGCTCCATATATTTTGTTCCCAACCTACACAACTTTGAGAAGTTTTTTTTTTTTTTGAGTTAAGGATAGCATCCTAAGAAGTGAAATAAGCTAGTTATTGCTCAAAAATGAAAATACTACATGAGCTCTTTGCGGTATATCCACAATTCAAACTTGAGAAAAATAGTTTTGATATGTTTTCAAATCCAGGAAAAATATATTTATAGTTTTGAGTACAAAGCTAAATTTTATTTATAAACATCTTCAATAGTGACGTGGGTTAAAATAGATCTCACAAGTTAGCACTTTTTATATTTTTTTAAATGGGTCTAATTAGTCATCTCTTATTGTCTAATAACCAATTCAACTTTGAATTGAGGAAATTGGTCCATAAATTGCTTACAGCTTTGGATGATAAAACTACTTCTGTTTATATTCGTTAAAAAAGAGAGTCTTATATAAGAATGATTCTCACATATTGCATCCACTTCATGCTCATCCAATGATGAACTCAGTTAAAAACAATTCTTAACTTCAAGAACACACCTATCCTGCCAAAAAAAAAAAAAAAAAAGGAGCAACCCACCTAAAATTACTGCTGGAGATGCTATTAAAGCCTTGGTGAATTAGTTGTCAGCCTCATATTCAATAGGAATTATCTCCGTTATGAATCTAGACTAGTTGGCAAGTTCTTCACGATCGTAGAAGCTCGAGAAATCTGGGAAAGCTCTGGACTTGATGCCCTTCTGCTAAAATTAAACTTCACCAAATACCCTCGAGTGTATCGCATGTAACGCCAAAAATATTTAAGAGGATGCAAAACGTTGCACATGAATGGCCATGCAAGATTAATTCTCTTGCACCGACCATAAAATAAAACAAATAAAAAAATTAGAAAACTTACCTATGTTTAATGTTCCGAGTTACATGGTTATACCGGATTTGAAAAGTGATATATCTGTATTGCGCTGCGTTAATCTATCTGCAAATGTCTATGTTATTTAAATGGTAAAAGCAGGTAACACTTACATTAGAGTGCTGAATTGGAGTAAACAACGAAATTGCTAGATTCACAACTCAGTACAGTTTTGAAGTTCTCAATTCAAAGTTGCCAAACCCATTTTGGAGAGAGAGAAAAAATGCAGATGCAAGACTTACAAAATATTTTACATGGCACTAATTAAAGTTAATTTTGCACGATGCACATATATTCAAGTCCCTTCTATTTACACTGTTTAATCTGGCTACATAGATAATCCAAATTACATGAAAGTCTAATATAAGTTCAAGTTTGTAATAATAAATACATACACGATATCGAATTGTTTGAATTTCTTTTTACATTAAATGGATACAACAATAATTCATTTGGCATGTCCTAAGCAATCCGAAGCTAGAAGACCAAAAAATCTGGTCACACGGAATCAGCCCTCCGATTGGAGGAAAAAATTGAAGACTGCTAGCAATTCTGGGGTCTGGAGTACTTTGGAGGAAGAGATGGACACTTTTCATTCATATGAGGGTATGGTTGCATGGTGTTGTATCCAGGTAATTCCATTCTATACTTGCCTTTAATTTGACAATAAGGAAGCTTCACCGTCTCTCCATCATTGCACCATTTTGGCAAGCGACTAGAATTGTTCTCAAAAAAATTGAGAATGTAAGCATCTTTTATCTGCACTTGTTGCACAAAAATAAGTCTATATGCGCCTGGTCAAGATACTACTATAAAGTGTTTTTGACTTCTAGAAACACTAAAACAATATATATGGTGAACTGATATCAATCCTGCTCAACAACCTGATTTCACTTTGTAAAGGATTTTGTTAGAAATCTATACAACCATGATAAGAAATTATATATGCTCAATCATTTGTATAAATTGTGTAGGATGAAATTCAAAAGTTACTATAATATTGCAAGCAATTCAAAAGACCATACTTCCCAGCAAACTCACCGTAAACTCTGTCACTTGAATGGAACTAGAAATTGGATCAAACAGCCCTGCCTCCTTGTACATCTCAAGTATAAAAGCAATGCACGAAGTCGACTTCCCATCACTGTAGGTCCAATAATCCTGTTCAGGAATCGTCAGTAGTTCATCAAAAGATGATCCACGCTTTTCAACTTCTACTAAAACTTCAGGAAGGTCAAGTCCCTGTAGAAACACAAAAGGGCCACATGGTTCACTTTTTTTCACTAATGTGGAATTCTATATTATCAAAAGGCAGTTATAAAAGAAAGGGATGCCCAGTCTGTGCAATTGCTGATTGCTTACTAATCTATGCAATAGATCACATCACAAGCATCTTATGACTTATGCTAGACAATTGAAGACATTGATTCAATTTACTAGCATAAGCAAAAAAAATTTGAGGACGAGTCCTGACACACGGTAAAATTGTGCCTTGGTGACTTGTTGGTCATAGGTTCGAATCTGGAAACAATTTATTTGCATATGTAAGGGTAAGGCTATGTACAATATCCCTCCCCCTTACCTGTGCATAGCGTGGAGCCTTCGGGCAATGTGATACTTAGATTTTAAGCAAAAATGTTTAGTATCACATATATATGTGTGTGTTTGTGTGTGTAGACATCCATTCACCAACTTGTGGGGGAGTGTTGTAGTCTCACATTTATGACGTTGTTATATATTTGTAACATGTGAATTATTCGGGTAGCTGTGCGTATTATTTAAATTCCTAGTTTCCACATTTAGGAGATTTCAGCATTAATTATAATACATTTTCTGATCAAGAATAAAATTATTATTTCTCCTTTTTCAAGAGTGTGTGTGTGTATTGGAGCAAGAAACAAGATTGCAGCATACTTGAGTTCCAAGTCGTTTGTTTAAGGCTTCATTCCACATATTTGCTGCATATTCAGGTTGAAGTTGACTCCAAATTGTCATAACACAAGCAACCTGCAGAGCAACAAAGTAAATGCTCATTCATAAAACATTAAGCTATGTAGCATGTGGCTAAAACATAAAAAAAAAGACAGAAAGGGCAGAAGATAGAGAAAACAAACAATCAATAATTGATACCACATTCATCACTTTTATTTTTTATGTGAAAGAACATTTTCTTCAATAGCAATGGTCTAAGGTTGGCAGACAGATAACTTTACATAAACCAGCTTATGGCTCCTTAATTCATGTCTTACGTATGTATTAGGTTGCCATAGGTCTTTAGTGGTTGCGGACTGTTTGGTTATTAACACTTGTATCTATCCTTTCTTATTATTTATATATATTATTATCTTTGCTGATCAAAAAAAAAACTTTAGTAGAAAGATCATTGAGTTCTTGCAAGATCAAAGCCATGGTTTATTTAATTCTCTGTTTGAAATATTTCATACAATTGTTAGAAAATTGTAGGTAAAAAATGCTAAAGCATGGCATAATAGTGCAAAAACTCAAGATAGTTGAATCTAATGAAACAGATGAATTGAAATTTAAGCAGAACAACTGATTAAATTAATACCACATTAGCATCCAAGGGGGGTGGATAGTTTCCATTTAAAGTGTCTATCCAACTGAAGATCATGTTATGGTAACCATATGGTTTTCCTGCCATGCTCAGTGCATACTCCCATGCAGCAGTCTCATTAAACCTGGCACGCATATCAGGGTGCAATGGAAGCAGAGCAATATGGGGATTGGAATCATCTTTATTCAGTTCAAAGTCCCACCACTCTTCCCATGGTATCACAGCTATTATATCTTCTCCCTGCAAACAAAAGGTGAGGCAGGAAATAAAATGCTAGCAACTTAACTCCAAATGCCGCTGCAGAGTTGACAAACCAATATGGACTATACTTTTACCATCATTGCTCAAACAATCAAACAACCATGATGAATTATTTGTCATAAACGAAAATCTATATATGTTTACTTGGTAATCACCATGCACTAATTTTCGATCACAATTTCAAACTAAAACTGAGAGCATAATCTTGCTATTCTGATGACGACATGGTTAACTTAAGGAACTTAAAACAATTCTTCATAAATTATATCAAAACCTAAACATCGCATAGGATTCAAGAAATGTTAATTTTTTTTAAGGAAGAAAATATAAATATTAATGAAATTATCAAGAAATGACTATGAAACATGGTAGTGAAATTGAGATTCAAATCGTGAACCAGAAGGCCTATTTTCCAGATAGCAAATTGAACTGAATGATTAATAATAAAACATAACATATACAACTAAAAAAGACATAAAAGCACAAATTCATAAAAAAAAACATAAAAATAGGAGCATTTTAACATAAGGAAACATATCAAAAGTTAAAACATACACGTGTGTGTGGGGGTGGGGGTTGGGGTGTGTGTTAGCATTTTGAAGTCAAATGGCTTACAAAGTGACATAAGCTTCAAAAAAAAAAAATCACCAATTCTTACAGCCATATGGACAAAAAACCAGTAGCTGCTCAAACTCAGCAGTATGACCACCCTAAATAAGAGTGGACTACCAAGCTTGCATGTAGGGTAGATTGGGAAAGGTAAAGAAGAGTAGAAGACAAGAAGGAAGAATAGAAAACATGAAAAGGAGACAATGGACTGCCATGCGATTGATTGGAGGGAAAGAATTGGCCAATTCCCTCTCTTTTTCACCAATTTTTCAGGGAAAGAAAAACAATTTTAGGGTTCTTCAAAGTTCAAAACATTAACCCGAACCACTTTGGTGTGTGGTCGCTTGCACCAAAATCACATGATTCATTTGCAATCTACAATTCATTTGTGATTCCTGCTATCCATGGGGTGATTCAAGCACAAAATGTTTCACTCAAGGATTTGAGTCACCAACTGCTCGAATTGAATCGTGTGCCTTTGTATCATGAATCATATGATACTGACAACGGTGCTATGAAATATAATAAATCTTGCACAGAACCAATAGATATAATGCAACTTAAATATTTTACCTTTTCATTTTCATGTCCTGACTCTCCAACCCATAGCTTCCCATTGGAGTCCCTTAGGCAAACAGCAGTGTGACCAGCATAAGCTCCACTAACCCACTTCTCTAGAGTCTCAAAAGCACCCCACCGACCTCGAATTTTTGAAACGGCAAGGAAATCTCCAGAATGAATGTCATCAGCACTGACATTTGTAACAAAAGGCTGAGGGCGCACTTCAAAAGAAGCTCCCATATGCTTCTCCAAAAATTTAATATTGGAGTTCTCCCCCCATCCAGTATTTGTAAATAGAGGGAAGACCTCCCAAAGTGCTTGAAGGGTCCCCAACATCCCAGCTTGCAAGAAGAAAATTGATAACCCATGGTTTTTTACCTGATTGCAAAGAGGATAAGGATCTCCAAAACAAAAATGTGTGTTTCAAGTTTCAACAAACTCTACTTAGTGACAGTGTACAGAAGAAAGATGGTCACTTACATACTCATACTCAGCTTTCCCTTCCCACTCTTTGAACTCAAGCGTATGCTCCCGGGCCAGGAAATAATAATCCCACGTTACACGATAAGGGGTAGCAAAAATATAAAGATCCATGCACGTCCAACTGTGAGCATTGCTAACCTAGATCAGCACATAGATAATTATCAATCAGTTTCCGTTGAATCCCAAATCCATATATAGTTAGAGAGAGAGGGATAAAAAAATACAATTATAGAACTGCATAGACTAATAGTAAAATACTAAACATACACCCATTTTTCTTCCTATTTCTCTTTTAATTTTCCATCACATCATTTGCCACATCTATCAGTTCCTCTCTCTTTATTTATTTATTTATTCTCTTTATCTCTCTTATTTCCATCCATACACCCCATTTGGGGACTAAGTGTTTCATTACTCTAATGACATACAAAATACTGAGCGACATTAAATCCACTTAACTTAGTCTCCTCTAATAATGTAATACGCTTTCAAATGACAACACGTCCAACCAAAATCCACCAAATTACAACTCAACCACATAACATAATCTATGCATTCCAATATTAAAAAAAACACTCTTTAAATCTTAATGACACCTACTCCCTAAGCAATTTTTTGAAAGTAAAAAGAAAAAACTACGAAATATCTCAAGAATATGACCAATTTTTGTTAACCACTCAGAATGAAGATTTCATGAAACGAAGTTGACCTAGTCCTTCACCGATTAATATTAAATAAAAGTTCATTACAACAAGAATGACTTATCATAAAATTTGAATACACTTTTTTCAACAAAAAGAAGTGACCTAGATTTCCATTCCAACACTTGAGAAGGAAGCGACCTTGATGTGAAGGGTTCCACCGCCATATTGAGTGCCGCTCTTGTTGTGAAACACCATCCAGGCTTTGTTCTCGTAGAAGCAGGCGCCTTTCCACTTGAGACTGTCGTCCGGCGAAGATGCGGCGCCGACGAAGACGGGGAGGAGATCCACCGCGCTGTGGAGGCGGTTCAGGATGGGCCACGACACCTGTCTCGGCAGCAGAGGAAGCACGTCTCGCGGGTGAAACGGAGATTTCAGGGCCCAAACTTGAGAGCCCGTTACGCAGACTGATACCAGGAGGAGCAGCAGAAGCCACGCTATCTTCATCTTCGCCGTGGCACGAGCACGATGGAGAAAGGAGAAGAAACTCTTTTGAAGTTTTTCGAGAGTCAACTATGCATACTTTGCTCCTCCCTCTATTTTGTTTGGCATACAAATTATTGGAATTTTTTCGTGTTTATCTTAATTAAAATTAAAGGTGAATTTAAGTAGTTGATTGAATAAAAATGTAAGATTTTTTATAATCTTCTTATAAAATAAAATAAAATTTTTAAATTTATAAAAATAAATAAATTAATAAATATATTTTTTTACAAAATATTATTACTAATAGTAAATTTTTGCATTGTGATTCATCAGGGACCCTAATCAAGATTAATTAACTAAGGGGATGTTGTTTTATTTAACTAAAAATCTGAATTTCAAGTTCTCTATAAACAATTATATTAAATACTTAAAATGATAATTTTTAATTGCCTATATATACAAGTGTATATCTATTAAATTTTAAGTTGTAATATTTTTTTAAAAAGAAAGAGAGTTATGTCATTTTATTCATAATAAGAAAATAAATATAATTGAGTATATGATCAAAGATATAAACACTAGCATATAATTTATATGCTCTTATTAAATAGTGAATAACTTGATTAGTTTGTCTTTTAAAAAACTAACAAAAAAATTTAAAATAGATAAGATCTATATTTAGATAAAAACGTGTGAAAATCTGAAAATATTATTAATCTAAGAGCATTGTTGGATACAAAACTGTCAATTATTGCTTTACAATCAATCTCAAAAGATATATTTTGAGCTCCCATACCATAAAGTCATATCAATGCTTGTAAGAGACCCCATGCTTTTGCTCCATGAGGGTTAGGAATTCCATGATGCCAAGTAGAATTTCACCTTGATAAAATGACCATGTTTATCTCAAAGATAAATAACAACCCCATAATAGTTATGCTCCTTGAAGATGGCATCATTTACGTATACGTTGCATTTGAGACGTCGACCAGTTGTTGGTGCTTCCCATGATAGATTAATTCAAAGGAGGCTGAGGTTGCATGTTGATGATGTCCTTTGTGATTCTTCACCCATGCTTCCATGCATTCAGAAAAGTGTTGCAATGCCATAAAAACTGATAATATTTGTGGCTGAAGCTCAATATTATTCCATATTTTCTCATTTTGCCTTTTTCAAATGCACCATAAAATAACAAGAAAATTGCTTTTAACATCTAGAGATGCCAGGAGATTGAATATTAACTCATAAATTCCTTCATTCAATGCTCTCACTTTGTTTTTAATAACTCGTCATAATCCAATTGACTCCCATACTTTCTGAACTTGAGGACACCTGAAAATAAAATGGATCAGTCATTCAATATTATATAAGTTATAATATTAATATTTAATTAAAATACATTAATAATATAAAAGTTCTTATACTACCGTTTATATATAATTAAATTAACGTAATAATAACTTTATTGAATTTTATAATTACTGTAAAAGTCTTATTTGTAATACTTTTAATTAATTAATAATATAGAAAATTTCGGTTCAATTTTTGTGTAGTGTGAGTATAAAAAGGTTTACAGTGTTAATTAATTAGAAATATAATAAGTATATTTTAAAGTAATTACTGTTAAAATCAACAAATTTATAATGTACATGCATTCAAAAAAACAAATTAATATTATATAACAAATTATGATTGATTAATTATATAAAAGTTCCTTAAGCAATTAGTGTATATTTACTTAAATTTGTATACTATTAAAATAAAACTCATAAAATTATGTAAACATACGAAGATATTAAAATTTTGATGTTAAATATCACGTCTTGCAGTTGCAGAAGTATTTTATATTAAAAATAAAAAAAGAAGATATTTTGTTGGTTCGGATGAGATGAGAAAAACGACTGTGATAATCGTAGGTGATGTGGTGATTGGTGAATGAAAGGTGTCCATTTGTTCAAATAATGTAATACTATTACCCAAAAAGATGGTTGAAATAATAATAAGGAATATCCAACACGTGTTTAAACTATAAAAATGTGCTAATTACACAGCAGAGTTGTTTAATTAAGAAAAAGGTCGATGAAGTCAATGGCTGTCGTAATTAATCAATTGTTTGATCTCTCAACGGACATCATATATATACCGTAGATAAATGTCGCATTGCCACATGGTTAGCTTTCGATCTCAAACGTTTGCTTTTCTATGAAAATAACTGTGAAATATATTTTATTCGAGTTAGTAATATCTGGCCAAACATGTGTGCCTCTTTCTTACTAGTCGTGTTGGAATTTTTTAATTGGGCAGACTATCTAAAATAGTGTTTGGATTACTTCATACTTATTTTGTTTCATTTATTTTTTTCAATTAGATTAAATATTCGATTGATATGATAAAAATAAAAAATATAATTTAAATTAAGATAGAGACTAAGAATTATGAAACTCATATAGGACCTACATTATTTTTTTATTTTTATATCTCAACCAAATATAACATAAATGCCAAAATTAACTCATCGATAGTAGTAAATTTATAATGTTTGTAAGATAAAATAGTAGCTTAATCTCAATATATTCAAAACAATAATAATTTTTTTTATCAACGTGGAAATAATAAAATTATAGTTTTTATACAATTTTTATATTTAAACTACAATTACATTTTCATAAATTACAAATAATGCTCAACACTACTAATTGTTTACCATAATTTTTAAATGATCATTTCAACCTTAAATGTGTAAAGTGTGACAAATAATAAAAAAAGTGTGACAAATATATTTTTGTTTGAATCTTATATTTTAAGTAAGGTATTGTTACATTAAAAATTTTAAAATAACAAATAAATTATGCTTATTATTATATTTATTCTAACTTATGCCTATTTTCCTTTTTTTTAAGTGTTTGTTGTAATATTATGCTAGCAATGATTAAAAAAATGGAAAAAGATGAAGATTAAATTATAGAAATTTAGTGATAAATTAGTCCAATTAAAACTTACTAATATTTTGATCCAATTAATTAAAACTTACTAATATTTTGATCTAATCTATTAAGCAGTCATGTTTGTAATCATATTTGTGATATTTTCATTCTTCTATGTTACATAGGTTCTTTCATTAGGAGTAATGGATCAAAATTAATAGATTGATAAATTTGTTGTACTTTTTTTACTTTTGAAAACTAAAATTTGAATTTTTATTTATTGGAAATGAATTTATTAGTACTCTACACATTAGAAAATTACTATTTAGCCTAATTTTTTAAATTTTAAATAGAATATTAAAGATTTATTCGAAGCTTCAAGTTTGGTATATTCCCTTTATACCATTATTATATCTTATAGTAATGTTAATTATCTTTATCTGTTTACCGAATACTGCTCCCACAGTTGGCTAATCGTGCAAGGAACATATTTTCTTAGCAACAATGTCGTGACAAGTTTGGCAAGTAGACGGAAAATCTAAAAAGTTTGGAAAACCACGCCATCCAATAAATTTCAAACAAAAAAATTCGTGGGCCCACCAAAAGTTGCAATTGTTTTGGTGAATTGGTGACCGTAGTAGATTGCTATGTGACGTTGCACAAAAACTTCAATCAAACAAAGAAAATAGCACTCTGCACAATATTATTATATAAGTAATAAAATATACATTAATAGTTTCAAACAATTATAGTTTTTATCAATTAACTTCATCCCCTTTTCTTTTACCTTTTTCATATTTCATAAATTAAAATATAAGTTTTCTTAATCTTTTATTTTCAGATCACGATCAAGCAAACATGGTCTTACAATAGATTTCAAAATCTTTACATATTCTTTTACCAATTAAATTTTAATAACATTTTTTTTTATTAGTTACATTTTCCAAATGCAAATGATTGCTCATATTATGACATTTGTTAAGGAAAAAAAAAAGATAAGAAATGTACTTATTATATTTAGAACAATTTTTGTTTAATTCTTATTTTTTTATGAAATGAAAAATATTCAGAGTGGGTCTAATAAGACATTTCAATTAGTCTATAATTTATTTTAATAGCTTATAAACTTATTTATCCAAAATTAAAACGTTTTGCAAAAAAACAAGGACTTGAAAACTTTATGTAAAGAAAAAGTGACCCAAGATCTAAATGTATTAATTAAAAAAACTAAATTTAAGTAAAAAAATTGTTTGTAAAAAATACATATTAATTATAATAAAGAAATAAAATGCTGTTAAGCAAAAAAAAATGATGTCATACTAAAAATAACAATTCTCGTTAAATTTCAATGTAAAAGTGAAGTGTGCAATCTTTGTTTTTTAAAATTTTGAAGAGACCAATATTCCAACCTTTAGCGTATGGCCTTCGAGCCTTGTTTATGTTAGAAAAGCTACCTACACAAGCAATTAGTATATTTGGATAAACAATTTAATTTATTAATTGCTTATTATTTTTTATTATGTAAGATATTTTGTCTAAATTTTACCATAAAACTTATTTTCATAAACTTCGTCAAGAAAGTTTATTTTTTATAAAAAAAATAGTTAAAAATATTTCTTTTCTTTACTATCCCAAAATCATTTTTTCTAGCATCCAATTGAATTGGAATATGGAATATCATAATAATAATAAAACACATGATGTATTTTTTTATATTCCTTAAAATGAAAAAAAAATCTTGAAATACGGGTTGAATTTTTCAATTCATTTTAAAATTTAAATTCTATTTTTGTAATAAGCATTTGTGGATTGAATGCGAAAATTGTTATGAGTTAAATTATAAAAAAACAAATTAAAAATGAATATTTGTGAGTAATATAAATACCAAAAAGATAATGATTATTTTCTTGATATACTGAGATTTATTTAATGGGTTGACCTCTTTTAACATATGTTTTTAAATACATATAGATTAAAGATAAGAGTTCTAATTCAAATCCTTAACCATATACTTATGGAACAAAATAATATACCAACTATGTTATACCATGTTGGTGTCAAGAAAGTTATTAAAAGAATTTGCAATTGCAGTGGAAGACTACATTAGAATATCAACTGCTCTCTATTTTGCTGGGTTGCTCAGCTGGTAGCCTCCTCTATTGTGGTTTGGCTTGTGTCAGAATGATGGCATTTTGGTTTTTCTTTCATTTGGTTAACAGATCACATTTATTTCAATGCTTATTTTTAGATTTTCTCTTTATTATGTTCACCCCTTTGTTGGAAATATTTCTTTTCACTTATCTTTTAGATAAGGAGTTTGAAATATAATACTTAGTCCTGGCCAATATGTATGCATTTTTACTTTTTAAACATGTTCAAATATTGTACTTGGTTTTTTTTAATAAGCAATTCACACAAGATAGTACCCTCTTCAACGCTTCCCCAGTGATTATTTGATATCCCCTAAATCTTTCAAAAAGCCATGTTCAGGTTCGACACCAAGCTATTTTCTTGAGAGAAAAAAATTGCACATTCAACAGATCTGGTTCATCTATCCATTTTTCCAAAGCTTTCTTTCTGGTTTCCTTGTCAATCACTGCATGAAACTCTCTTACCATCACAGGGTATGGATATGGCCCAGCAACAGAATCCATAAAATAATGAGTTGTCTCTAAATTAGTCATCCTATCCCTTTTAACTTCTCAGGTAGCATCCTTTAGTGCATGCAGTAGTTCCATGAAGGTCTTAATACATTCAACACATAGCAAACTAGGTTTGGACTTTGTACGCAGTGTCACATCCTAAATAAGAAAACACATTTGGAAGAAAGACCGGATTAGAAGAACTAACATTTCAAATTGTCACTATTGCAAGTTTGCAACAGCAGCGTAGTTCGATCCATTAGAAATGATTCACTATAGAACCTATTGGCTATTAGAGGAAAATGTAATACGTTTTGTTAAAATTGAGTTATTGAATATTTGATTGGATTAGTATTATGTTGTGTACATTTTATTTTATTGTTTTACACTTAAATAAAATGGATATATATTATACCTAGGCACATGCATTGAATTATATGATACAAAGGAGTTAGAGTTTCTTAGCAGAAAGTTTATTGAACTTTGGTGTTTTATGCAGATTCAACTGAAGAAATTAGGCACATTTAATAGTTAATTAGTACTTAGTTTTTTTTTTTTTAATCTTTCCCTTTTACTTACTACTTAGGTATGTAGCTATCTAAATCACTTGATGATATTGGCCTGCATAGCCTTGTGTGATACAGATGCTACTGAAAATCAGTTTACCATAACAAAAAAGTAGTCTTCTGTAATCTACAATTTAGATTTTGTTCTCGGTAAAATTAATATACAACTGAGCATTATATCCAATGTAAAAAAGATTAGAGTTTATCAGAAGGAAAATCCAAGTGCCAATCTTATTAAAACCTAATAATGGCTTAACCTCATTGTAAAACAATTAAATCTAAGAGAAGTCAAGTCCCTAGCTGAATGCCCTGGCAGAGATTTAGAAGGTATACATGACTAATTGGAGCCATTTCTTCTAATTCCATGTGAGTATAGTCGTCTCACAGTCACAGCAGATTGAAATCCTTTTAGTTGGGGTTATAATTGGATTCCTTGTGTCATTATTAGATGTTACTTTTGAAGGCCTGTAATAACTTTAAATTTACTTATCATTTCACTTTTCAGAATCGTTCCAGTACATATTCCTAAAATCATTTTTATGTTTTAGTCTTATATATATGTCCACAGTCCACCAATTGTACCACATTTAAGCTCCACATAGTGCCATATTTTAGGACAGGAGTTGATGTTCATATATAGATGAAGGTTATTAAGTCAAGGCCTATCTTGAAGACACATTTTCCCTTTTTGGTTGGTTTTTGTTTACCACTATATGGTCCCCTTTTGCACTTACTGTTTTCTTTTTTGAAGTTCCCTTTGCACTTATTGGTAACGGATACCATTGAATTTAATTATAAATAAATACATTATTCAATACAGTTTGAGGCAGGTGAAGAGTTCCTAAAAAAAGTTGCCATGTTAATGGAAGACCTGAAAATTTATCACGATGCTTTGTGCAATTTAATTCAATTTTTTCCCAATGTTTAATGTCCTGATCGCGTAGCATTTACAGTTTCTGTTTCAGTAGGTGATCTAGATACCTAGAAACTTTAATTAGAGCAAGCTTTCAATAATCTAAGAACAGATTGCTGAACCTATCTTCTGATTATTGTCGATTTTAGATCCTTTAATTGGAGCTAGCTATGTTTTATTGCTTTTGGTTTCATCAATTCAAATCAAATTAAGATGAAGCTTTTTGGTTACAATAATGGGGAAGAAATCATTGCAACCCTTGTTGGTAAAAAGAGTCGTATGACGGCCGCAACGCAAAATCAGCAAATATTATCTTTAATTTAATTTAGTTTTTGAATGAAATTTTGAATTGATACTTGTAAAAGACGAAATAAAATAAACCAATGAGGTAAAATGAATTAATTTTTTTTATAAAAATTAAAGTTAACTTGTATACTTCAATTTCTTTTTAAAAATCTTATTTATTTTCCTTTTTAAATACTTATAAACTTAGAAATTCAGCATTTTTGTCTTAAAAAACTTGTAACAAGATATTACAATTGAAAAGTTCTTATAAGTTAAGATGTTTCTAATAAATAATTGTGAATGTATTTATTTCATTATCTAAATTGCATTTCTTCACTTTAGAGAAATCTTATTTTAGAGAAATTAAATCCTTTTTTTCTTAGTTCCCACATTATAGTAGCCAGTGACAAATAAATTGAAATAAAAATTAAAAAAGTTAATCCTACTATTATTCTAACAATGATACATATGGCAGAATTGGCTTTTTATTAGTTTTCCTTGTCTTTGGAACGTGTACAGAGTGAGTCTTTTCTTTCCTTAATTTTTTATAAAAAAAAAACTAAACACTTAATTTTCTCCTTCAAAAATTAGAGTATTGCTATATTATTTTTCCAAAAAAATTGGTAAGTAAAATATATTAAAAAATAAAAATAACTAATTTTATGTCACCACTTTATACAGAAGAATTCAGTGACATTTTAGATTCATAATATTTGAAGGATTAACATAATAGCATACTAATATTTATACTAATATTTGTAAGACTAAAATGATGATTTTAACTCGAATAAAATATATGAATTGTTGTTATAAATTCTAAGTATATGTCTTCGACTTTTATGGATAAAAAAATATTAAAAATATTTTATTTTATTGAACAAGAATAGAAGAAAATATTCATTTAATCAAAGTGAAAAAAAATCCTTATATAAGTTAGGAATACAGATATGTAGATGGGGAAAATTATAATTTAAAATGTAATATACTACATATAATATTCCACCTAAGTACTATTAAAGAGATTGGTATATTAATGAACATTTAAGTAAACACCCAATTTTTTTAAAAAAAAATTTGATGTCTCATCATATCATTTAAGTGAGTTTATTGTCATTCAAAAAGTTTAAAGAAGTATTGTATAGATCATACACAAAATTAGGTACATGCTTAATCAAACAGAATATAACTGAAGTAGATGGGAAGGATACAAAGTAGATATAAGCTGTCCATATAAAATAGTTGTCATAATTTATTTTTGACTAGTTTCATAAAGGAGTGATCCTCTCCATTTTGGTTGGCATAATAAAGTGCAACCTAAGAGAGAACACTTAATGAAATCCTATATTGAGGAACTCTACACTACTAGAAAAAAGCTTTTTAACATCGTCAAAAAAATCGATGTTAACGAAAACTCGGCGGCGCTGTTGTAAATAAAAAGATGTTTTTACATCGGTTTTATGAAAAACCGATGTAACTGGAAGACAGTAAAAAAATCGATGTTGTTTTAAGAAATTCAACATTAATAACATCGGTTTTCGGAAAACCGATGTAGAATTTCTTATGGTAACATCTGTTTTCTTTCAAAAATCAATGTTGTGGAAATTGAAATTTACATGGGATTTTTTATAAACCCGAAAACCCTTTTTCAATTCGCCTCTCTCAGTGTCTCTCGCTCTCCCACCCTCTTTGCTTTCTTGGCCTCTTGGTTTCTCGGTCCCCGTGCTCCGCTTCCTCCTCTGCTTCGCCGCCACCGTACCCCTCAGCTTCCTCCCCCACGGCCTCCCCATGCACCTCTACTCCTTCGTCGTCGGCGTCTCCCTCTCCTACCTCTCCTTCGGTGTCTCCTCCAACCTCCACTTCCTCGTCCCCTTGTTCTTTCTCATGCCTCTTTTATTGTGTTTTTTTCTTTCTCTCTCTCTCTATGAAATGGAGCACTTTGCTTAGAGCTTCTTCTGATCTTTGAATCTGTAAGTGCTTTCATCCCCTTATCTGATTTTATTCTGTGAATTTGTGTTGCTACTTGCATGTTCCAGGGCCTTTCCAGAAAGCATACCTTTTTGGGGCTTTTTAAAAGATGATGTGCAGCTTCACCTGGGAGTAAAGAGTGTGAAGGTTGAAGGGATTTTCTTTATTCTGATTGTGTGGTATGATGTATATATCTACTTAGAGGGGGAAATTTTGAATTTGGGTCTTGAATATACGCTGAAGAAAAAATTGTCTGCTCTTGAGATTGCTGTGTTGGTATTGACTTAATTAAAGCCTTTGCCTTTAGTAGGTAATTACCCACGTCAAAAGTTGATTTAACTAAAGTATAAGATATTTTGTTTCATGGATTTTATTCCAGTAGTCATCGTAATTTCAAGTGGAATGGGATATATGTATTCTTGTGTACATCTATGTTGAATGGCATATTTCTTCTAATTGGGTATCATGCTTAATTTTTCTTTTATTTTCCCCCTTTTGTCTCCCCACTTTCCTTCTATATTTTGCCTGACCACACTTTATTATTTCTATTTGGAACTTTGGGACATAAGCTAATGCAACATGGTTTTTGTAAATTATTTATACGATATTGATGTACTTTGTGAATAATCTGTTTGGTGTTTTGGCAAGTTTTATGTTGGCTTAACCTGAGCCCAATGATGTTGTACTTTGATTTTCAGTGTTGTTGGGATAAGGCTTTGTTGTTGTATTTTGTACTATATAATCATGTTCCTTAACTATTTGCCTTTAATTTTAAGTGATCTAGATATCTAGATACAGAATTGGAAATGGATTCAAATGGGAGCCTAGGTGCTAACACCTGGGCAAGGTTGTCCTCAGATCCTCTTTCTTTCCCAGGTTTTGGTTTGCAGCATAATCAACAAAAATGGGATGTTCCCTCAAATTCAGATTTTGGGATCAGGGCAACATCACCTTTCAAAGAATTCAATCAGCCCTCTCAAAGTTCTCTTTGAAAATCTCCCCCATAATTTGATAGTTTATTAAATTTTTAGTTGTAATGTTCTTATTCCATGTATCCTATGTTCGATAAGCATTCAAATATTGGCTTTTTGGAAATGGGGAAAATACTAAGTGTGTGGAATTGATCCTCGCTGTCATTGCCACTTTCCACCTTGAGAAATTCGTTAAGCTACTAGGAATTGATCCTCCAAAGGGTGTTATCTGCTATGCTTGAAATTGTGAATCAGCGCACTATGCTTGAAATTGTGAATCAACTTAATGGGTTTGATGCCCGTGCATACTAACAGGTTTTATGATTTGGCTATTATATGATTTTCACTCTAGTTCACTTTAGTTCATACTCATTTTAGTTCATCAAGCGTGCATTGTGCCATTATAGTCATTAATTAGAATGCAGTTAAAATGTTGTGCCATTATAGTCATTAATTAGAATGCAGTTAAAAGGTTTTAGCAGACAACACTTATGACATTCACTTTAGGTGCTATAATTTGTTTACTTTGGGGTATTATGCTTTATATAACAAATTTTAGCTTTGTAAACCATTATATTGTCTTTGTAAACATTCTAATCGTAATATTGTTCTTTTTTTTTTTATTGCTCAACAGATGGACCTTTACATTGGTCACTATTTACTTTGGGGTAAGGCTTTACATTTCCAACTCTTATATATTGTAGTAAAAAAACTAGTATGAAAATATAAAAATGCACTATATCATTTGCAGGGTATATTATGTGATATATATTATATCACTCAAATTTTAAATGACTTGGATACCATTAAATATGTAATTTAATAGGAGATATTTATTTATATTTTTAATATATTGATGAGTTAGCTATGTATGTTTAAAGTGATAGGATAGGATTTTAATTAATTTTTAAATTATATGAAATTTTATAGACTATTTTAATAATTTTAAAGCTTATTTTCTTTTAATAATTCATTTTTAAAGCTTAATAATTTTATAGTTTTCGTTTCATTCCTTCTTATTCTTGTTTTTAATTGGAACAACTTTAATCTTTTCCAATTCTTATTTGTGAATGGCTTTCATCTTTCATAAGGCGTGGTATAAATAAATACACAAGAAGATAATGCTGGGAAATGTTGCTTAGTAAATATTAAATATTTGATAATGAATGATAACCATGCCCTGCACCTGATAGCTATTGGCCTATGGCTGCACATTATGGTACTAGCTAGTATTCATATGTTGTTAAATTGTCTATTTATTTTTGTTCATCCATTTATTTCTATAAGTGTGGTGTTGTTGCACACTACTATTTATCTATTATTTATTCAAATTATTATAATTGTGCAGGTCTTTAATTCTCTAAGTGTGGGAAATTGTTTTAACTTTCTTTTTCATATTAGTTGTTATAAAATGTCTTAGATTATGAATAAGAATGTTCTTTTTTCTTTAATTCTCATACCATTCATTTGCCTTTTAAACTGATAGTAATAAGAGGCATTATATAGCCATCAATATTCTTCAAAGATTATTATAATTGTGTAGGTCTTCTTGGCTTCATATGTGCTATCAAAATTCTTGAATTTCATTATCCAAGCTAGTCCACAGGATGTCTATGATTCGATTTCTGTTGTTTTTCTTTTTTACATGAGATTGTTTTCTTTTGTTACTGCAGGAATAGGGTGATCCTAGAAAGTAGGAATTCTACTTCTACATGAAATCATATTCCCCCATTGATAACGTGAGAATCCTATGGCTATGCTTGATGGCTGATGCCTTGTATTCTTGCATTGGCTATTATTTTTCTATTAATAATTGGTTAATTTTTATTGAGGTGAAAAAAATTATTGAATGAATGATTTTAATTTTCTTTTAATAGGTATGTTTTTTAAAAGTTGTTTTAATTTGGTGAAAATCACTTGAAGAGTAAAATGATTATTAATAAATGATCCATGAATAATCTCTTTCCAGTTTATTGTTTCTACTTCTACATGCATATTTATTATTTAATGAGAATACGAGAGGTGAAAATTATATTATTGATGATTAATTATTTTAATTAAAGTCAATTCTAACAATATTTTACGCCATATATAGCTAATTAAGTAAAGCCTAGCTTGTATTCTAAAAATATTTTATTAAGGTTTAAATTTGTAAGAGAAATCTTAGCATACAAGAAAATTAATATGAATATCCCAATTAATTTGTGTTGAAAAATAAATACAGTACTTAATTAGATTTATAGTATAGGGTCGAGTTATTTTTAAATCTCATTCATCTTAATTAATTTGACATGGTATGCATGCCATTGATTCTAGAAAAATGTTGACATGAACGAAAATTTTTTACTTGTGCATCGATTATTTTGTGAGATTTTTATTTTCCTTTGCTGCTATTTCATTTCTAAGTTTTGAACATGTTAATTTTTGGCAGATAAGAGAAGCTACTATTTTTGCCTTATCATCTCTTTCAGAACAACTGGTTGAGACACAGGTTAGTTTATATATTGCTAAAATATTGAAATTATATATATACTTGTGTGTGTTTATGTTCTCATCTTCCATACATATTGAAGTTGTATACATTGGGATTATAAGGTTAAAGTATCAGGCATGGAGTAATAAATAGAATAGGTCTTTTTTTTTTTTAAATGACATTCTAAATCGGTTATTTAATAAATGATGTAATAAGTGAATATACAACATCGGTTTCTGGAAAAACCGATGTAGAAAATGAACTTTCAACATCAGTTATTTAACATCGGTTTTTTTAAGAAAACCAATGTTGTATGGTTATGTTAACATCGGTTTTCAATAACCGATGTTAACGTTGATACTTTCAACGTTGTTGGTTTCAACATCGGTTAAAAACCGATGTTGAATGTCCAAAATAACCGATGTAGAAAGTGATTTTTCTAGTAGTGCTAGATAATGATATTAAAGATGAGTGACTCCCTAACGGTCATTTTTGGATTAGCATATTTGACAAAGCCATCATTTCTTTTCCTAACTATGGCCTTTGAATAACAATGAAGGAAAAGTAACCATGCCATATGGGAAAGTTTGTGTGAAGCTAGAACTCAGGATCAATTTGGTTTCTGCAGGGACATTGTTTCAATGAAAAACTTCCTAAATTGATTTTAAGCCACTTCTGGAGGGTCTAAGACTGCATGCATTGGATCATTGGCTAACATTTGCATGCTAAGAGACAGATTTGAAAAATAGATGCATGAATTTGCAATTCTGAAAATGCGGGTTTGGTTAGATCAATTATTTAGGAGTGGAAGATGAGTTTCTTTTCATCTTGCACTTCACAAGAGAAGATCGACAAGAACTCATTGACAAGGAGCAGTAAGAACTACCATCACGCAAAAGCTCTGCCATGGTTAGCCAACATGTGTATTAAATCTGGTATTTTTCCAAGCTCCAATGCTAATTTTCTTATTGTATCAATTTTCGGGCCAACATTTTTTCAATTTAATGTCTCATATACAGTTTAATGTTGTTTCCACGACAAATTATTTTCCTCTAGCACAGTCTTATTTATCTCATCATGAAATCCTAAAATTGAAATCCATGAAAGGTTTATACCACCACAATAGGCTTCATCAACTTTTTGATTATTATGAAGCCTCAACGATGTGAAATGCAGAGGTACATGCATATCTTGTGCATCTCTTTAGGCTCCCTTCCTAGTTTAATGATTAGATGTTCTTAGCTTGTTGATAACATGTTTTGAAACAATTTGTGCCACCAAGTTCTTACAGATTATATACCAATGAGGTCTTATCATTTGCCAACAGGATTCAAACTCACATCCTTGTGAGCTATGAGTCTTATCCTTACCAATTAGGGTATCATAAACCTAAGGATCTCTTACTCTCTACCTCAATAGTTGTCTCAATTGTTAACCTCTAGAGTTTTGACTTTTTTACAATAGATTGCTAAGCTAAAGGTGCAAAGTGGTCTTATAGTGCCGTATATAGTGGATTTCAGCTTTCTCAGACATTTTTTTCTCAATGATGAATACCGATGCTTAAAACTTGAACAAATTTATCTTGTAGATACCAGCAAACGGAAGTACATAGAAGAAGAAATAGCAAAAATTGGGAAAGGGAATATTACCTCTCAGACTTTTTCTTATCACGAGCTATGTGTTGCAACTCGGAACTTTCACCCTGACAATATGATTGGTGAAGGAGGCTTTGGAAGGGTGTACAAAGGACGCCTCAAAAGCATAAATCAGGTATAACTTCAACTCGCATCTATGTGAATATTATGATAAATCTTAAAATGACGGATAATGTATATGATTATAAAATACCAAATAACAATAAATCAGAGTTGTGATTGTGTGTACCTTGTTGGACCATTACTGAATCGAAGAAAATCTGAACAAGACGAGGGAATAGGATGCTATATTCTTCCTCTCTATTACCTATTCAGAAATTGACAACCTTCAACGATGAGAGCATTTTTGGCTCATGGGACTTAACTCCAGTATATATAGGCTAGAGAGGGGACCTAGCAAAAACCTAATCAACAGTGTATCTGATAGGTCCATCCATCACAGAAGCTCAATCAGACACTAATGCCTACATTGCTGCCTAACTAGGCCCAATACCAAAAGATGTTATAAGCCCAACTCAACATGATCACAATGGGCCAACCAAATAATAAAAATTGGAATATCCATTAACCCAATTAATTTAAAATACAAAACTAATTAATTAATGTTACCCACATAAAGGAAAATTTCTAACATTCTCCCACTTGGGCTATATTAATTAATTTAATATTATTTTAAAAATCATTTTATTTCAAAAACGACTCTATCGGGTTAATAACTGAAAATTCATCTTACGTGGCCACAATTTTGAAAAACAATATTCCAATTTCAGCATCTCAAAACGATTCAATCCAACATAACCCTATCATAGGAACATGGCGATCAATATACCGAAATATCATATCATATGACCTTCCATACTCACATACAATGAGTATTACATCTTCATGAATCAGGGCCTAATAGTGTAGTAAGAATTAGTGTCAAAATATGATCAACAATATAACATACTAATTCTTATCGGTCCTCAATGTAATTTCTCAACAACATGAAATTACATTAGTGCAATTTCCAAACAACATGAAATTACACTTTTTCTGATGCAATTTCTCAACAAAATGAAATTACATCATCGCAATTTCTAAACAACATGAATTGCTTTTTCAATCCAATTTCTTAACAACATGAAATTGAATTAACACAATTTCTAAACAACATGAAATTGCTCAGGTTAAATAAACCAACATGAGATCTCAAAATTTGTGACATCCAAATATTTTTAAGCTCATGACATGCTTAAAGATATTATTTCATACATATATTTCTCAATCGATAGGAGAAAAATAATAATGATGATCATCAATAAAATTCAAACAAAAGTCACAAAATAATTATCAGTTTGCATACAAAAGTGACTCGAAAAGCAAACTGAAAATAACTCCCACTGATCAAAGGAATTGAAAGAATCTAAAATATTCAAAAGCAAGTCTCTATGCAAATCAAATATAACTCCCACTAATCAAGGGAATCGAAAGAATCTAAAACATTCAAAAGTAAGCATGTATAACTCCCACTAATTAAGCTCACTACATGAATATAAAATACTTTTGTTTTACACACAAAAAGACTATCAATAAGTCTTTCCTGTCAAAGCTTTAAACAATACATCCCCTTTGGACACAATGCACATACCAAGGTTTAAATTAAGGATAAAGCCTCTGACAAATAAATCAATGAGCATACACTGGTTTCAGAGAACTATCCCCTTTGGGCAGAAAGATTACCTAGACCAATGCACTTCCAATAACACCTCCAATAACTTTATTATAGACAAGCTTCCAATTAAAACACACAACAACCCCCTTTGGGCAGAAAATTGCATGAAATAACCAAAAGCATTCTTCAAATTTACAAAAAAAATTCATGACTAATAAATTTGGGCAACAACAAAATAATTTATATATCATAAATCCCCCTTTGGGCAGGGAATATAATATACAAATATTTTCCATCACATGAATATTTAAACAAGGAGAATTACATGTAATTATAAAATTTCATCCCCTTTGGGCAGACAAACTTTTAAATTATACATATTTCTCCATAATTTCACATGTAATTTTAAAAAAAAAATTATCCCATTTGAAAATAATACATCAACAACAATGCCCACTAGCATGAAACACTTCACAACATACATTTGTTTTTAGAAATCAAATATAATAGACTAAAATTTATAACACCAAATGTGAATCAAAATTTCAAAAATTTATAAATTGTGAGACCTACCCATGTAAAACTATTTATTATAAGCGACATAAATAATTCCAGACATATGTGCAGTGAATATAAAATTCAAAAATGATACTTAATACTCACTTACTAATAACTAATAAATGATAATACTAACTCATCTTTGGTGTTCAAAATAAAGATAAGTATTCATGCTAAGGTGAACAAACCATGAAACATTGTTATTCACACCATCAGAAAATTTTTAAAATAATAAGTGAAACCAAAAGTGGGGTCCAATTCATACCAAAAAAAATATGCCAATATCCGAAAATGCTTTGAACTCTATGCTCTCAGTAGCTAAGAATCTAAAGGATGTTTCCCTTCAGACAGGAACCAAGCACTATGTGTCACTGCATCCCCCGTTTGATGAAGAGAAGTTCCACTATTACTTCTACCATGAAGAGTTTCCCAGAATGAGCAGATCCCTTAACTTCTACTATGCCTTGGCCCTTGGAGGATTTGCTCATGGAGAAATCGAGTGGTAAGGTGTCTTGGTCTGTGCATAGGTAGTTCTGTTAGGTCATTTTATAACTTCATGGGGAGCTTGAGTGTTTATGGGGCTATTTGTAAACATTTGAGGCTCCCTTTTGTGTTTGGGGGGACAAGGAAGTGTTGGGAGGAGTCATATATTGATGGATCAGATGCTAGGCTTGTAGCTGATCAGCACATTTGGGCAGCCACAAATGGTGACATAATTTCCATCAATGGCCAAGCCTTCAACTTAATCAATGGCCCAAGTTTCACCTGGAAGGAGGTTTGGCCTATTGTTGGGAAGAAAATGGGAGTGCAAGTCCCACAAGACATGGTTGTGGAGAGCTTTTGGTTTTCAAAAGCCATGGCTGGGAAGGAGGAAGTTTGGGAAGAGATTGTGGAGGAAAACGGGTTGGTTCACACCACTGTTGAGAATTTGGCCAATTGGGAGTTTTTAGATGCCTTGTTTCGTTTCCCTTTGAAAGTCTTGGGGAGCAGAGATAAAGTTGATGGACTTGGTTTTGGTGCAAGGTACAAGACATTGAATTCAATATTGTATTTTATTGATTGCATGAGAGATGAGAAGCTAATTCCCTAGAGGCTTCATATTGCTAGCTTTGACTTCAACTTTGAGGATGTGTTTGGTAACAGAAATTTATGGAGCACCAGAAGATGATGGGGTTTTCCTTAAGAAAATTAGTGTCAGGGTGCGCTTTGCATTTGCATGTGCTGGTTGACTAGCTAGCCCTTTATTGCTGCATAGTTTACTAATTTATATACAGATGGAATCATCCAATTTAATAATGTATATAACTTATTTTCTACATTACTGTCCCCTGGTGTCACTTATTTGTGGCTACAGGTGGAGGGTTTGCTTTGTCTTCACTTTCAACATTTTCTTTTTCTTCTGTTTTTGCAGTAATCATATAGTAATTAAAAGAAAAATTCTCTAAGATAACACGGTGTATCAAATGTTTAGGTTGTTCTCTTTTTAAGTTCTTTCTTCTGGTCATATTTGAGACCATGTTAATTTGAGTAATGCTGTATCAAATGTTCAACACGGTATATTACTTTTTCATTTCAATACTTACAAATTAAAATGTAATATATATATATGTTCAATATTTTACAAATATAAAAAATATTCAATATTTTTTACACTAAGAAGATTTATAAGATTAGGAAGACTGGAAATTATTCTAATTAAATGAAAGAGCTTCTAAGGTAGAGACCAATTTGACCATTAGCACCAGGTGTAGACAGCATACAAACTTCAACCAAGACAAACTAAATGTTCCAATGGTAATAGGCCAGGAGTCGAGGATATTAAAGAATATTTTGATTCTTCTAATGTAGAAATGCACTTTCAATTCATATAATATTAATTTTTCAATTATTAACTAAGATTGATATATATATATATATATATATAATCAATAATTTCATTTTTATTCTCCCCCCAGCCTTTCCCTTCTAACTGCAACCAGGAGCTCTATTAACAGTCCCTTGTATACTATGAAACTCTATTATTAATTCTTGAATAATTCAATTTAACGTTTCACACGTATTCTGATTGTATATTCTGAATATTTATATTAGATTTAAATATATTTTGTATTCTTATAATTTAGCATTTTTATTTTTATTTTTGTAAAAAAAATATTTTAGTTCTTATAAAATGTATTTATTTTATTTTTTATACTTAAAGTATTATCTTGAACAATAAAAAAATTATTTAAAATGTTTTAAGGACTAAAATCAAAACAAATATATTTTTCAAGAACTAAAACAAAACAACTTCTAAGAAACAAAAATAAAAAATATTAAATTATAAGAAAAAAAATTTAAACCTTTATATTATTTAATTGAACACAATTTTTATATCTTGCCATTCTATTTCTAACATATAATCCTTTTAACGGTATTTATTTATAAATATTTACCTACATACTGTAATTCAACATATAATCCTTTTTTTTTCTTTTACAAAAAAGGTTCCACATTCTTTTAAGTGTTGATATCTCTTCCTAGTTCCTAGCTTGCAAGGATGAAAAATAGGTAGAATAAGGACAGAAATTGGAGCTTCTACAATAGTTGATTTTGAACGAATCCAAGCTCAAAAAAGAAAAGGGCAAATGGCACGGTGTTTAGTAGTGTCTTCTCTGATCTTATCTTGAACACTATTTCTTGAATCACCTCTTTTGGAAATTCAAGACTTTAATTGACACAGCAAAGGAACCAAAGAAGAAGACATTGAAGCAAATAAGCACAATTACTGACAGCAACACTGATGACATTCCATTAAATGTAGTGTCACATCCAAGAGTAGCAGCTATGAATTCTTTCACAGTGCCTTGAAATCCAGGTCCCACGAGCATATCTTCCACATTACCAAGCTGAGATGTGATAATACCACGTAGTGTCCAAGAAACTGGGCAGAGATAATGGAACCAAATCCACCATACAGGTATATGCTGAAACATTGCAAGACTCATTGATATCAGGGCCAAAATAGAAAAAAGTTAGAAACATGTAAATCTACATAATTAAGGGCAGTTTCACTCACAGATTTTGGAATAAGAAATCCGGATGCTAGGTTCCATAGAGAGTAAAATGCAGAAGAAATAACAGCTGCAAAGTGTTGTGTAGGTGTAATGCCAACAGCCATCATGCCGTAAAAGGTGAAGTACATAAATGTGAGGAACAAAAACACAAGATAGAGGAGAAACTTTCCTGAATAAGAGAAAGAAAAGCCAGTGTTATGTTAGTTTTTGTCTTAGGACAATTTTGGAATACAACATAAGAAAAAATAAATATGTAGGCAGAAAATTTCTTAAACTTTGGCTGCTGAGACCACAGATTTTATTCATGTTGAACATCTTCAACTACTATCTCTAAAGTGAAAAGTCCTTGTTGATGTAAATTTTAGGTGGATAACCGGTTCATGATGCGGGAAGCATATCAATATGGAAACTTGAGATCTTACCAACATCCCTTTCAAAATTGACCATGAAATATGTGATTACATACACTTCATGAGT
The DNA here is from genome assembly GCA_013407115.1 of Glycine latifolia. Classification (NCBI taxonomy): domain Eukaryota; kingdom Viridiplantae; phylum Streptophyta; class Magnoliopsida; order Fabales; family Fabaceae; genus Glycine; species Glycine latifolia. The sequence continues at coordinate 2,111,429 of CM023954.1, forward strand.
AGTTTCCCTGCAGAACATTCAGTGACATGGTTATCATAACTACTTTTGCTTTTGTTGTCATTGATAAGATACTTTTTCTTATGACAAAATGAGAATCATAAAGGAAGCATACCTTTTAGTACCGATGTCCCAAAATATGGTACCAAATATCAAGGCGCATATGATTGTAAAGAATAACCTCATTGCATTGTAGGGTGGGCTCCTCCAGTACACTAGATTCTGCTTCCATAAACACTTGAGAAATTGTGCCCATGTGTTTTGTGAATATATTGTGTCAAACTTCAATGGTTGTGAGCCAGGAGGAGGTTGTCCATGTTGCTTAGTAGAGGCTAACACCCCCCTGAGGTAAAGATGTGACAGAATCATTAATCCCACATGGAAAACAATCTTTCTATGCATAAGGTCGTAACCTATTGACTTCTATATTTCTAAACAATGATGATCTTTTGTTGTTAATATTGTTATTATTGTTTATCATATTCATAGATCTTATCCATTCCTCAAATAAAGGACTATGCCTGTAGCACACATGAAAATAATGAGAACCTGAATTGTTCAGAACTTTCGTAAATTTCGGAAAAGTCGACACCAAGTTTCTCTTCAACAGCTGGTGTGGTAACCTCAAGCATCCAAGTAGCTGGATTGTAGCCACTGGGGATTGAGGAGATTCCTTCAATACTCTGCAGAAAGAATAGGAATGAAATTTAATACTTAAAAATTATAATAAACTCAACAAGGTACTACTCTATAGTCTAAACTCTAAACTAATATAGTAATTTAGTCTGTTCACAGCTCTTCCATGTTCTTAAAAAAGCAAGAAGTAGGAATGGAATGTAAAAATGTAAAAGAAATGATTGAAAGATACTGTTACCTGAAAATATTTTATCATTATATCTGATTGCCTGCCAATCTTTCCTCCATATATGACTCGTCCTCCACGTTTCATGAGCAGTAACTGGGAATGAAGAATCAAAGTTTAGAACCTCTGAGATAAGCTACTTAATCGATAGGTATAACAGTAGTAAATTGATTAGAAATAGTAATTGAACAACTAACCTCATCAAATGCTTCAAAAATGTCAATACTTGGTTGATGTATGGTGCAAACCACTGTTCTACCAGTATCAACTGTATTACGAACTGCTCTCATAACAATGGCCGCTGCACGTGCATCAAGTCCAGATGTAGGTTCATCCATAAAAATTATGGAAGGGTTTGCTACAAGCTCGACTGCAATTGTCAGTCGCTTTCTCTGCTCTGTTGATAAGCCAGAAGTACCAGGCATTCCAACCAAACCCTTTCTTAAACTATCAAGCTCCACTAGTTTCATTACTTGTTCAACAAATTCCTGAAGAACAAATTACTATGTCAATGAACTGATTATAATTAAGCACACTTAACACTATTCATGATCATTACTTGTTCAGCAAGGAACTTACATGCTTTTTCTCCATGCTTACTTCCTTTGGAAGCCTTAATGATGCAGAAAACCACAGGGACTCCTCAACTGTCAGCTGAGGAGAATGTATATCATTTTGTTCTACATATCCTGATATTCTGGCAAATGTTTGTTGCACTTTTGGAAAGCCAGATATTTTGATTTCACCCTCAATATATCCTCCTGTTTTCCTTCCAGCAAGAACATCCATCAAAGTGGTCTTTCCAGCTCCACTTGATCCCATTAAAGCTGTAAGGACGCCAGGTGCAAAAACACCACTCACGTTTGACAAGAGTTTTAGCCTAGTTTCTGCTATGCCTTGCTTTGCTATCTCCTGTGAAAAGGAAGTTCATTCAGAAAGAGTTAAAGGTGAATAAACTTCTACTACTTGTATTTGTCTTTGAAAAAAAAAAAACATTCAGGAAACTGAAACTACAAATGCCCCCACCTTTGGCATATCAACATAATAATTGACACTGTGGAATGTCATTGTCATAGGCTCAAAAGGAAGAATCATTCCCTTGGCTTTTCCTTCATCACCACTAGATTTAGATCCATTTTTATTAGAACCCTCTTTTGAATCCTCTTCATCACCAAGAAGAATAACACGTGCTTTTTGGAGTGCTGTGGCATGCAAAAGCAAAAGAGCATAAAACTAGTATCCTTTGATTGGAGAAAATGACAGTCCTTGCCTCCTTGGAGATCAAACCATTACATACCAAAAGAACTTTCATTGCTTAAATGAGAATAAAAAGATAAGGAAAATTGTTCTAAACTTACGATTCAGATAGGACAAGCTCCAAGTGACCAAGCAGTTGAAAATAATACTGTAGAGTGTTAAAACCCCCAAACCAACCCAATACCAGTAATCATCAGCTGGTATATCGAATCCGTTGAGAACATTGTAGCCAACTGTGTCGTTCCCAAAAGCCGAATGCTAAAACACAGTTTCCATAATTACTTTTACATAAATTTCTATAAACCGCTAGCGATAAGGATAGAAAAGCAAGAGTAAATTTAATTAGCATGTATGAAATACCTGCATCCATCTTGTGGCAGTAAATTCATTGACTGAAATTGCTCTTTGTCCATAGGTAAGAGGTGACAACCAGTAACCCCAAATCCACCATGGCTTAATCATACCTATGAGTAAGAATCAAATCATTAATAAAAAAACTCCATTATATCTTTATGCAGTAGTTCTTGGTGCAGCCTACCTTTTGGGATAATAAATCCTCCCAGCAAGAAGATAATCATCAATGCAGCTGATCCAAATGTATTAGCAATGACTATATCGCGTGCAAGAGCAGCCATAAACCGGAAGAGACCCAATGCCATTTGGTGAAGCATAAGTAGCAAAAGCATGTAGCGGAAAAATCTGAAATATTAATCGGAATGCAAAGATT